>JASANF010009212.1:0-17066 GCA_030248245.1 Trissonchulus sp. WLG1_4
CCAGATTCGTTACGAATTTCGCAGATATTCTTAAACCATGGTTTTAGCGCAGTTGAAATTTGAAACCTGCAGCAGAGCAGGGGCCCGTTGCACAAAACATTTATCAGTGCCGTGTTGGACAAATCAGTGATAAATTATCAGTAATCTGCGTTGATAATTTGTGCACATTTCAGGTTGTTTATAATGTCTGATTCAGAAGAAGAGTTTGATAAGCCTCAAAGATCCAAACGATTAAAAAAGGATTTGCCCAAAAAGCGTGTTATTGTGGTTTTAGAAAATGCACAACTGGAAGCGGCAAAGGTATGTGGCTCTAAATGTTACATCACGACCACAACCATAGGTACATGTACACGGGGTCTTAGTCTGGGGGGGCTTGTTCCAGATTATTCGGAATTTTAAGGGGGCTTGCCTAGACATTTGCCGAACTTGAACTCACAAAAACTAAAAAATTTCAAATTTTTGCCTGCTATTGTTCGGTTTTTGGCTCAGTTGTCAATCATTTTACGGATCAAATTTCGAGTTTTTACGCATCTTTTTTGTCAGCGCCAAGATGGGGGCTTGTCACGAATCTGAGGGGGGGGTTTGTCCCGAAATCTATACCTGGATAGCTTACCTCCCCCCCCCCAGTGTGACCGCAACGGGTTGCAGTTAAGCTTATGTAAATCTGACTAAAATTTACTGAACTCTGAAACAAATTTCGGCCATCAGGTGTATAGCAAGCAATCGCAAGAATCACGCCACCTATTTTGTCTAAGGGTTCAGCAATTTTGGACAAAGGGGTCAGGGTGTGACAGCCACAGTCTGGTTTGCATTTGTAAGGTTGAATACTTGTTTCAATATAAAATGTCAGGAAAATGTGTATTGGTGATTCAAAATTTTAATTGTCTGTTTGAGTCTGAGGTGTTTGTACGGACTTGACTAAAATTTGATAAACATGTTTCACCCGAAAAAAGTTTAAATTAGTTCTACTGATGTTATTGAATGAAAATTAAAGAGCAGTACTTTGTTTTAGATCGGAGAATCGTATGAGCTTTTGAGCAGTGATAAGCATTTCCAGTACCTAAAGAAGAAAAACAAAGATCCTGCCAATTATAGACCGGACATCACGCATCAGGTTAGCAAAGAAAAATATTATTAAGTCAATTAAAATTAATTGAAAATTTGTATATATTTGGTTATTCTGATTCTTTCGTTCCGTTCATCCATCTTGCACGATATGTCTGGTTCATATTTTGTCTTGTTTGTGCCCTACACCCGTCGCTCTGGCGAGGCGGCAGGCAGCGGCGGTTTGGCTGTAGCAGGCGCAGCATTTTTCAATAACTCGTCTAGGTCAGTTTTGGTGACCCCCATGTAAGATATCTTTCTCGTGCACTAGTCGGACACTGTCAGTCTGTGAGCATATGCAGTATTGAGTCCGGTTCGTCGCATTTAAGGTGGTAGTTGCGTTTTCGAGGTTTTTGTGATTTCTATGCAAACTTTGCGCCCACAGAACTCAAGTTACAAATGAAGCCTGAGCATGAATTTTTGGCACATTACTGTAAAGGTCAAAATCCACAGGCATGTCTCTCAGTTTTTTGAATTTTCACCTGTGAACATTTTTAGAAGGTTTTTATCGCAAGAAAATACATTAAATTTTCAGTGCTTTTGTTTATAATCTACTTTCTCAGTAAATTGACTGGTTATAAAAAATTGGAAGACATGTCAGGGGATTTTAGACGTGTCAAAAACCTTGCCAACTTTCAGCCCCAACAGGTAATCATATGATTCAGAGCTGTGGCGCAAACTTTTCATAAAAAAACTTGAATTTCGATAAGGACGTTTTTTTGATCGCTTGTCCTCAAAAGAAGACCAATAGTTCACTCTCAATACACAACATACTTTTTGGCAAAAAATAGTTCTACTTACTGCAAAAGACCGCTTGCGATTTGAAGCTGTAAATGCTTAGCTATGGCGTTCAAGAAAAACACCTAAAAACGCAATTACCCCCTTAAGGGTTCATACTTGTCTGTGTCCGTGTCCGGAAGAGATTGTCCGTAAGCCAGTGCAGACGGACTGTTGTGAACACAAACATGATGACTCATGACTGTCAAATCCTTGATGGACTGCTCAGTTGTATGTAACAGGAATCCAAACATTGTGCTTATGGATATACGGACACCGTTACGGACAGGTGTGTATAGGTACTAGGCCGAAGGATAAAACAATAAAGTCAGAGTCGACGCCATTAGTCAAAGCAGTTCAATGTATGTTCAGGATGCAAAATTCTGATTCACACAAGTTCGATAGTAGTATAGAGACGACAGAATGTGCTGGATTGGGATCAAAAAAGTGGGAGCAAACTTCCCCCCACCCCTCCCCCCATTCCCCCATGTGGGAGGGGTTGGGGGGAGTTAGTCCCGCTTTTTTGACGTTTTATGAAAACCAGTTTAAACTGGATACTGAGGTGGGTGGGGGGAATTTGCTCCCGGTTTTGGGACACCTTGTTTCTAAGCTAATGATTACAGAATCACATCTCGGTGTCTATACCGATGTTATCGACCATGGCCAGTTCAATGGCGCTGGTCCCAAGGTCATGTCTCACGACCTTTGACCTGCGACTGATTGGTCGACTACCTAACTTTGCTTATACGTGTCCGAATCACCTGATCTCGGTGTCAATACCCAAGTTATCGCCATGGCTAGTTCAATGGCGCTGGTCCTGAGGTCAGAACTCGCGACCTACAATTCGCGACTGATTGGTTGCCTACCTAACTATGCTAGTAGTACTTGTCCAAATGACCTAATTTTGGTCTATACCTAGGTAATCCGCTAGGCCAAGTTCACTTGACATGGTTGTCAATGTATATTTGAATTTTGTGTAATAATTATGATTTATGTCGTGCCATGCTCTAAGTTGATTGTTTGTTATAAAACTGCGTTGCTGATTGGTTGTTATAAAACTGCGTTGCTGATTGGTTGTTCAGTACTATATAAATTGGGACTTTGTTGCCAATTCATCAGTCTACCAAAATGAATCGTTTCGAGCGGTTGATTGAATCTGCTAACGGAAACATTTTATTGTTTCACACTGGATGGTCCGTTTTTTTTCTAACTTCTACAGGTGCCCATTCTACGTCTGCGGGCAGATGTTTTCTACTGTGGAGCTACCAGGCTCAAAAAGCCTTACACTTTAAAGCCACAGATATTTATGTAGAAATTGTTAAATGCGTGTCTCCGAAACGTTGCAAGGAACTTGGAAGTCAAATTCCTAACTTTAACATTGAAGAATGGCGACTTATTGGTCCGGATGTCATGCTTCGAGCACTGCGAGAAAAGTTTAACCAAAGCCCGGCAGCTCGATTGGCACTGCTGAACACTGGCACAGCAACACTTGCTGAAGCTTCCAAATTCGACGCTTTTTTGGAATTGGACTTGCTATTGACGACAAAAATGTTGATGACCCTAACAATTGGCTAGGTAAAAACGTTCTTGGAGAAATGCTAATGCGTGTTCGTAGTGAACTGTTGTAAATATTGACTGATACTTGATAGGCTTATACTTGTAAATGTATGATACTGTAAATATTACAAAAAATGTTAATAAAAATCTATGCATACAGAAAAAAACAAAGAAAAACAAAAAACAAACAAGTGTGCATAGTACGACAGTGGTGGCAGAGAACCTTCTCGTGGTGCTGTCGTTAAGGCATTAATGCCGAACTAATCTTAGTCTGCTTAAAAAATGTACCCACGTTGACTAACACCAGTTATATCTAATCCGTTGTACAAGTCAGTTGTGTTGCAAACTAGCTCTCACCGTTTGTGTGATGACTGATGGAGATATAGAAAAGGACAGCTTACGGCGTCGCAATTCGAAAGAGTAACTTTGACTAAGACCAGTGAAGCGTCCATTAAAGTAGCGAACGAAATTCGTGAATCAAGGAAGCTTTCAAATTTACCACCAGCATGCCAAGTTGGGATACAGGAAGAAGCTAACGCTAAGCTTGCTTATGTTCAATATCGAAAGGATAATTTCAACTTGGACGCCATTGTTGACAATGTCGGATTATGTATTCCACAATTGTCTCCTCACTTGGGTGCTTCTCCGGATGGAATCGTCTACAACGCCAATGACAAACTTCAACAACCGTGGCTACTTGAAGCTAAATGCCTCTGCGATACATTTTTAATACCAAAAAGCATTCAGCAGATAATTAACGATCGCGGAAATACTTATTGTAAAAAAACAGGTAATGGATTACAACTAAAAAAGAACACCAGTATTATTCGCAGATATTAGGTTAATTGGCTATAACTGGACTAAAGGAAGCTCATTTAGTTATTTATGCCCCACGAGTTCGTGGACTGACCGTAATTCCTGTTTATTATAACGCAATGGTTTGGAATAAGCTGAAAGAAAAGCTTGATGCGTTCCATAGAACATACTGGATGAACTAGAACCAATGGATATTGACTTAACAACAGACATGGACCAATGGACACTACGTAGCAGTTTATTCAGCATTTTATTCATTCGTGTGTTAATTAGTGTAATCTCGTTTAGGAACGGTAATTTTAGCGACTATTTTAAGGTAATATCAATTTTCATCTTTCAAATTCAATTTTCAAATTGAAATAATTTCAAAATTTTCAAACCAGTTAAAACTAGTTTCAACGGTGTTCTTTTCACTATAAAAAACAATAAATCATTTTCAAATTTGAATAAACTACATAAATTGTTAAAGCACGCTTAGCCATCTGGCGTCTAATGTGCCATGCTAATTAATCATTTTCAAATTTGAATCATTGACATAGCTAAACCACGCTTCGCCATCTGGCGTCTAATGTTCCATGGTAATCTTTTTCAATTTTTAATAATAGTGCCTGAGGTACATTATTTCCCTTGCATCTGTCATTCAGTTATAATCAAACTTGGTTTTATTTCTGACTTCTTTAATTCTACCAGATAAACTTACATACAGCTTAAAATGTGTCCGCTTGTGTTTGTTACCGTTACCTCTATTGGTGTGCCAAGGCTTGGCGACGTTCCACTAGAGCTTACCGTGTTGTGGAAACCCATTGGGGGCGTTGACCAGTGCCGCCATCACTTCATCCAGGCCCCTGTCCGTTGAACAAATTGAACGATAGGCAGCAAGCAAATTCAAAAAATTCCGGACATGTTCCCCTTCTTATGCTGCGGTGATCACGCCACTCCACCAATCGACGTGGCCCGTTTTTGCTCTATGCACCGCGCTTATCAACTAAGAGCCGTGTATTACCAGAGTTTCGATAGTAGACTTCGAGTAAACTTTCACACTATATTTATACTGTTATTTTATTTTGTTGTTTTCAGAAATTATGGACGATTTATCATTTCGTTTCGCTACTACGCTAAACTTATCTGACGCTACAACAACTATTACCGATGCAATTTACGTTATTATAAACCACATTAACATCTATACCTACGGTTCAGTTCCACTAGGATTAATCATGCGATGGCAGCCTGCTGGAAACTGTGACCAAATTGAATACTTTCCCATTGGTGCACCATTTGATTTGGATATTCTCAACAGCAGCGAGCAAACAATTTTTAACAATCAACTTGATCAGAAGGGGTTGCGATGGGACCACACAATAAAGATGAACTGTTTTACGTACGTCATGAGGTAACTTTCAGAAAATTTTACCAAAATTAATCCGAACTACATCGTCACAGCAGACGAGAAACAGAAGAGATGGATTCAAGAAGCAGTTGTTCACTTCATTCGAAGCAGTCGGATCGCGGTCGCAGCAACAGACTTAAACATTATCATTCAATGCTTGATTGATAATTACCCCTTGTCTACTTGTGAACATTACGCTAATTTAGAATACGCAGTTGCTCGCTGCTGTTCAAAACACATGGTTTCTGAACTTCGCAGACAATTTCTCTGTTGTCAGCAACGCTGATGAATAATATGTATAGTATATGTTGTATATTGAATAAAAACTGTATATTCTGTTCTTGTGTTTATTTGCATTATATACAAAGTAAAGTAGTCAAATGCACAAAACAAACAACAAAAACTAATGCTTGAAAATGTGTGTAAACAGTCCATGTATGTCCGGATGAGTAATTCCAAGAATTTATTTCACTTTTTCAACCTGTATATCTATGAACTGATCGTGGGGTAGGCAATCGTGGCTTGCTTGGTTCGGCTTTGGCACCAGCGTTGGTCCGAAATCGCCAGTCCTCGTTGAAGTGGGCAATTACGCCTGCTCTAACGGTCTGCTCAAACTCCATTTCCTTATCAAACGTCATTATGGGGTGTTTGCTGTCCGACGAGGACAAGAACTTCTGCACCATGGTTTCCGGCATCAGTGGTGTAGGGTACTGCGAGGCTTTGCGTTGGACATCAAGGGAAATCGTAGGTTTGCAGAGAAATGTTACGGTTATAAAGAGTAAAGCAAAGAAAAGAACAAGAAAAAGAAAGGGAAAGAAGGAAGGGAAGGAGGATAGAATTAAAAAATTATTGTTTTTTTTTTTTTTATTTTTTTTAGTTTTGATGATTGTTTTTTTTTTTTTTTGTTTATTTATCCTTCTTTTTTTTTTTTTTTTTTTTTTTTTTTTTTTGTTTTTTTTTTTAATTTTTTTTTTTTGTTTTTTTTTTTTTTAATTTTTTTTTTTATTTTTTTTTTTTTTTCTTTTTTTCTGCAACTAGTACTTTTCAACGACGGCGACCTGAGCCTGTTCCGCGTACTTGTAAACTTCTAAAAACAAAAATGGAGTAAAATGCAATATTATATTTCGTAAATCAATAAAAAGTTAGCTTTGCATGTACAGTGAACTCATAATGAATAGAATAAACAGTTGTTTTAAAAAAATTCATGTAAGACTCTTGTGCTCACTCTCGCTGGGAATTTGTTGAGCACAGCTAAAAGCCGTGTATTGCGTGTCGTCAACCTCTGAATCGTCGTGTCTATTACTGTAGTTTGATTCTTTATCCTCGAACAGGTCAGGGCTATGTGACATTGCCGACTGACACACTCACCGCTTTTTTTACGACAGATAGGCTGAGATGTAGTGCTAGTAACTATAGTGTGGACTACTGCACATAGGTGTGGACTGCTGCAATATTTAGTGCGATTTGCAAACTTACTTTGGTTAGAATCATAAAGTATGATGACTTCATCGTCGTTCTTTGAGAAATCGATATGAGATTGGCTGGTCATTATGCCGGTCAAACAGATATAATATAATATAATGATCTACAACACAAACACCTAAATATACTATAGATCCGTAACATAAACGCTAATTGCTAATGGATGTATTTGACATTAATATGACTGAAAAAGATGAAATATCTAAACATAGTTTGTGACCAAATAAATAAATAAAATCGATGAAAAGCTGATGATGATGCAAAACGGGAACTTGAAAATTGACTAGATAGTATAGAATAATGAAGAGAAAGTTAAGAAAAAAAGGGGGATTAAAAAGGGGCAGAAGCCTCCAAAAATACCGAGCAGAGTCGCGTATTTGTTAGTGAGTTTATTTCAGTACGTGACCCCACTCCGCAGCCTTCCCACCCCCATTTCCTGTTTCTTTTCCAATGTGGAATGGTTTTTCACCGTGGAATGGTTGAACGTCAGTTCGCTGACGCAAAGCAACATCACGCCAACTACTTTCATCATAATTATAATCAAAATTCATGATAAATATAATAACACCGTCTCAGTTTTTTTGTTCCTCCGCAATACTAGTTTGTTTTCTACTATGAACATGAAAATTTTAGTAGAACTATTTAGTTTTTTAGAATACCAACTATATCACTATAGAAATCATTGGAAAAGAAACAGGACAGCTGCGTCCACAGAACAGTGTAATACGCTTCATCCAAAACTTCAATGTATACGCAAGTGCGCAAGTGTAAACATACACATAAGATAAAGCTTATGTATGAACGGTTAGTAGCCCAGACATGCACGCACAAAATATATTAGCACGCAACCTACTGTTTTGAAGAAAATAATCTTAAAAACCAATACAAAAATGATTATCCGTTCTCAGACTATTGTTAAAGTCGTTCGGTCAGACGTTTAATAATAAACACCACAATCATGTCATGACAAAAAAGTATAATAACTAGCATACGCACAAAAACAAATACACACAAACGACTCATACACCCGAAGTATTACACAAAAAAGCACAGAATTGGTTAGTAAAACTGGGAACTATCACACCTTACATATAGTGTATGCGTTAACTTTAGTGTTTCGTTGTAAACAATTAACCAATTATCACCAGGATAAAACATTGTACATATTATACGATTACAATAACAGAGGTTTGGTGCTAACATTGTCACTGTCAACGATGGGCTTGGGGTATAAATATGTGAAGTAATTTTGTTGTTGTTCGTACTGAAGCAGTTCGCTACACTTCACCATGAATCCATGATTAGTGCCGCCCTGGGTTATCTGATCCACCAACGTTTTGAGAATTTTTTCTTTGGTCATTTTGTTGGTAGATTTCGACAAGCCTTTGGTGGAACACTTGATATTAGTCTCTTCGTTAGACTCGGGGTCATTACGCCAGCCATAATATGTTTTGCTGCAGAGAGCAATCATTCCGTCGCCTTCCCATTCTAGTTTGAAGAGGCCTGGTGTTCGCTGTTCATGCTCGGTGACTGCTATATATTTCTTTTTGTCGGCGTCGTAGTCATCTTTGTCAGGAATGACTGCGGCGTCGAGGGTATCGGCAGAAATTGCAAAACAAAAAGTTAGTGTCCATTTCAATCAGTTAGAAACTTTATTGCCGACATAGGTGTTCAGAAAGGCGTAAAAGTCAAGCATTTTCAATTTTTCGTAGCTGTAGACGAAGAAGGCTATGACCAGAGGTAAGTTCAGTACAATTTTGAACTTTTCCATTGTTTCGTAAAAGCCTTCAGTGATTTTCTACAGGTCATTAAAGCGGGGGTCGTTGATGGATTGAGCTGCATCGCGTTCAGCAACAAATGAAATGCACACATGTATGAGGGGGGATGGGGGACCCCCCCAAATCAAAGGGCCGGGGGGGGGGTCCCGAAAATTCGGGGTCTAGGGAGTGGGGAGGGGGTTTCAAAAAGTTGGGGGGGGGTCCCAGAAATTTTGGGGGAGGGGGTCGAAAATTTGGGAAGAGGGTCTAAAATTTTTGGATACTTTTGAAAAATTGGAGTAGAGTACGCGAATGAGGCGATTTAGTTAGTTTTATCTTTTTCATTTCATCAACAGAGTCGTGTCCTCTTCGTGTTATTGCTTTTTTTCCAATAAAAGCAATCCAGGCTATTTACTGCACTACCCTTTAACTATATACATGACATATGTATGTATTTATTGTGATCCACGACAAGTAGTGCCCAATCTAAAAGACAGTAGACACAAAACTAAACACTACTACAACCAAATATATAGCTGTATTTAGCCTAGTCTATTAGTGTTATAGGCTAGTGCTGCTAGTGCTATTCAATTAATTGTTTTAATTTCTTCACTTAAAACAAATTGCTTTGGCGAAGCTTTATTTTCCACAATAAATCAGCTTCATTTTCTTCATACTCTAGTTCCCCTAGCATTTGACGCTCCTCGTTTAATGTGACAGTAACGTGCATCTTTGAATCCGTTAAAAAATTTCCTTGCTTGTACCATACCTGCACGTAAGGCATTGCATGAAAATCTCGAATACTAGGTCCATTAATGCCCAAGCGTAAAATACTGTGGAGCGTCGAGCTGCCAAGTTTAGATCGCCTGTCGTACTTAGTGTGCTTCAGAATAGAAAATCCACTTTCTGCATCGACGGATCCAACTGGCAGAGCTAACACGATCTCATTTAAGTTTTCTTACGTTGGATTTGTCGACCCAATTTATAGATGTGGACCCGAGTACTACCGACCAAAATAAATCTGCACCACTTTCACGGTATTTTGCGATTTCTTGCTTTGGCAGTATTTCTTCTAACAGTATTTACCATTCGTTCAAAAGTGACTCTCCAGGTATATCAAATTTTTGACCAATGATGCCAATGGAGTGTAACTTAAACCCTCTGGCTTCGTCGGGGTCTACTGGTAGCTCATTTGGTTTGAACGCGTCCATTACCTTTGTCAATGGAGGTCTTTGGTAGGTAGGCGTTAATACTGTCCACAAGAGAATCTAGAAACAATCCAGTGATTATAGACAGCTGTGGAAATTTTTCGGCGATTCTTTCCAAGTTTACTCCCTTGAACTCGACAACATCCGCTTCCTCATACTGTACCAGGGACATACAGCGAACAGAGTCACAATTTGATTCCATTCAGTTCACACTTTAGAGTCTGCAATGTAGCTCCGTGATTGTTCTGCATTCCATGAAGTCTAGTTTTTAGTTTATGCAATTTAACCGCCATACCTACTAGAACAGATCTTTCTTCCTGATTTTTGTCTTGACAGTCAGCTCAATTCTTCTAGCACAGCAATGTTAAATGCCAGAAAAGATACAAAATTCCTATACTTCAACATTTTCTCGTAACCTTTTGCACGCTGTTGGCTATCAGAATCAAAATCTGGATGAGGCAATAGTTTGCAAGCTGCTTTGAATACTTTGGTTTGGTACATATTGTAACTTTTCTTCAAAGCAGACAGCTCACTAGACACCCACCGAATGGCAAATATGTAATTCAGTGCAAAATATGTTTCATCGAACGCCTCAGTTGCGTTTGTGAGGACACCTCGTCGGCGAACACTGCTGAAGAAACTGTATAGATTATTGGCCAATTTCTTCATGTGTTTGAATTCACTAAATCTCTTCCATGCGTAACCAACTGACAATTGAAGTCGGTGCGCCTTGCAGTCGACAGCATATATGTTGTAATTTTCTGCCCACTATCTTAATTTCACAATTACTCCATTGTATTTACCTAATTTCATGGCAGCTCCATCACTTCCAAATCCAATAAGTCTGCTTTTAACAATATTTGCGAAATTTGTACAATGTTCGTTGTCCTCATTAAATGCGCGCACAATCGCGCGAGTTTGTTCGTCTGCCGTTTCCCCTCGAAGTTCAATAAGCTTGTAGAAGTGAGCAACAGGACGTAACAAAGTCTGATCACCATTTTCTGATTTCGTCGATTCAATTACCCTTAAGTAAGTATTTAAATAATGTATTCCGTTTTTATCTGTCGTTCCATCAATAATTAAATATATAGGAGCATTCACGGCACAGAGATGTTTTACGAGTCGACGATGCATTTCATTGCTAATGAAATTCATAATTTTAACAGCTGACTGTCTAGTTCTGTGCGGTTCACCTATTTTTGTCTCTAGTTTGACAGCCAGTTCAATCATTTCTGGGTGTTGAAAAAATGGTATGTTTAACTTAACTTCAGCGTAAACTAGATTAAACATTTTAGACGTGGCATCAAACAGTCCAGACTTTGAAATCATTACTGACGAACTGGTAGTGGCAGCCACGTCAGAAATTGTTACCACGGCCGTTGAGACTTTTTTGGATGTTGTTGCAGCTTTTCGTAACTGTTGGTGAACTTGTTCAGAGCGGAAACTAGACAGTTCACCGACAGGATATTTTGCCACACATGACCTGCCAGTTTCCAATTCAGTTACTCTTAACGTATCATCGCAGACAATACTAGGTGAAGTATCTAAGCTCGGCGTTCGAGCAATATGGGCTGAAACGTCTGTATCAGAGCAACTAGCTTCTTCGGTAGAAACACCAAACGGGTGCTGCCATGGAGCCCCATCGACGTACGCATTAGGTAATATTTCTGAGAGTACAAAATCTTGGACCAGTGCAGTCATTCGGCTCGTTAGGAGTTAGTGATCCAGACTTTAAAAAATGTGGGCTTAGGGGGCAGTTAAGTCACCGGCGCAGTAATTAATCGAATAGTCCTGTTCCGACGGATAGTCCGACGAATAGTCCTGTTCCGACGGATCCCAATCCCTTACACAATAATCTGCATCAAAGCTTTTCAGTCCGGACGATAGTGTTTCAAATATATTGCATTGCGTAAACGGACTTCTGCGACAATACACGACCATATCGATGATAGAGCTAGGTTTTAACAGTAATTGTATTATGTCGTCCGTCAGCATCACGTAAGGACGACTGACTGAAACTGACTGAAAAGCATTATTAATACTTAGTCCATGCGCCCCAGTTGATTTCGACCGATTTCTCGCGGGTGATAGGTCGCGAGTTATGACCTCGGCACTAGTGCCGTTCAACGCGCCATGTTCGATAAGCAAGGTATTGACACCTAGACCAAGTTATTTGAACACGTAACATTAAAGTTACACATTCAACACATAAATCAACCGTTAGGTTTTAAGCAACAGCCTTTAAACCATTGTCATTAAATTAGGCATAGCTGATAACCTATGCATGAATACCAACATTATATGAAGAATCGTCCTAATAAATAGAAAATTAAAGCAGAAACTGACAAGTCATATAGAAAAAGCCCAAGCATCATAAAAATAGGCTCAATAATTTAACCAGGGCCGATTACGTCTGTATAAACACCAATAATGTATGAATCGACCTAGTAGCAATAAATAGCTTGTGTTGCTTGGTAAACAAACACTTGCGGCATTTATAATCACATACAAAAAAATAATATGTATATATACGTCATATATATAATTAAATGAATTACTTAGTGCGCAGGGTACGTCAGGGTCCAGGTATAAACAGAAAGCAAATACGCGGGTCAGCAAAAACACAAAAGTTCGAATAAGTTCCTGATGAACAAATATCTGGAGAAGTCCGTAAGTATATAATTCAAATACTTTCGTTGTGTTCAAAAAATGCTAAGTTAAAAATTTGAAAATAGAAACCCTCGGCTGGACTCGAACCAGCGACCAGAGGGGTCAAACGCCTCGATGCTAACCACTACACCACGGGGATTACGACAATGGTAAGTTAAAATCAGTTGAAGTTATTTTGTTTGTTTTATTTAACACTATGGACTGGTTCCGAAAATTAATATTATTTTCATAAAAAGAATTAAGCTTAGGAGTTAACCGAAAAATGATAAGCGGGTTATAAGCTTTCGTTTGGTATATTTGAAACTGGGTTTGGTACATTAAAAACTGGATTATTATATTTATCATTATGCTTAGGATAGTTTATATCCTATTAATTAAAATTGACTAGAATGAAAAGATGAAAATTTAACATGATAAATAAGTTTGAATTTTGTTAATACACTATTTACATGAATAATATAGACTAATTATATACTAATACTAGACACTATTTAGTTGAATTTATAATAGGCTAAGTATGAAATAAATATGAACAAGTGTGACTGGTGACACAATGTTGAACTGTTGCAATATGTACACAGTAAATAAAATTATCAGTGCAGGATTGAATTAAAACATTGCACCCGCAAATTCGAAAAAATAAATAAATCCACACGGCATCCATATTGTATTGTAAACACCTGCCTATTTTAAACAATCAAACAACATCTGTTAGTTGAGTCTGAAATTGTTTGAATTATTTTTCAAATGACAGATGTATTGTCGGCTTGATAGTAAAGAGAAATGTTAATGTAAATAACACACAACATCTAAATATCTGAATGTGTGTATATGGGGGGGGGGGGCGAAGGGATGGCAAATAGTTTAGAAAGATTGTGTACTGACCTGCAAGTTGTACCGAGTTGCAAGCCAAGTATACCGAGCTGCAAGCCAAATGTACCGAGCTGCAAGCCAAATGTACCGAGCTGCAAGACAGGTGCACCGAGTTCTAATTTTTACAGTTTTAGTTTTAATTCATTAGATTGATATTCATAATGTAAAGTTCATAATGCAGGGTCAATAACTAGAGTGTCAAAATGTCAAAAAACTACCGTTTCTTTAATTTACAACGTAAATATGAGGCAAAGTTAATTCAGGCTAAGTATGATATAAATATTGAACAAGTGTAACTTATGACACAATGTTGAACTGTTGCAATATGTACACAGTAAATAAAATCAGTGCAGGATTGAATTAAAACATTGCGCCCGCAGATTCGAAAAATAAATAAATCCACACGGCATCTGTATTGTATTGTAAACACCTGCCCATTTTCAACAATCAAACAACATCTGTTAGTTGAGTCTGAAATTGTTTGAATTATTTTTCAAATGACAGATGTTTTGTCGGCTTGATAGTATACAGAAATGTTAATGTAAATAACACACACAGCATCTACCACCACACAGTGCATAAATATCTGAATGTGTGTATGTGGAGAGGGGCGGATGGATGGCAAATAGTTTAGAAATAAGGTATGTGCTTAAGTTGGACTAATTTAAATTACGCGTGTAGAAACGTTAAAACTAAATTCCAATTTTACACTCAGCAACGATACAAAGTTGACCAATTAGTCGTTAGTCGTAGGTCGACATTAGCTAGATATAACCTCGGCACTAGTGCCGATGAACTTATCCTAGCGGATTACCTAGGTATAGACACTAAGATTAGGTATGTAGATCGGACACGTATAAGCAAAGACAGGTAGTAGACCAATCAGTCGCGGGTCATAGGTCGCGAGATATGACCTCGGGACCAGCGCCATTGAACTGGCCATGGTCGATAACCTAGGTATAGACAGCAGACACCGAGATCAAATGATTCGCTCAAGTATTAGCCGAGAAACAAGTTGTCCCAAAACCGGGAGCAAATCTATTCCCCCCTCACAAACCAGTTTAAACCGGTTTTAATAAAACGTCCGAAAAGCGGGAGCAAATCACCCCCCCCCCCCCATCCACAAACCAGTTTAAACCGGTTTTTTGTAAAACGTCCAAAAAGCGGGAGCAAATCCCCCCCCCCATCCACAAACCAGTTTAAACCGGTTTTTTGTAAAACGTCCAAAAAGCGGGAGCAAATCCCCCCCCCCCCCCCTTGGGGGGGGGGGAGGGGAAGGTTGCTCTCCATTTTTTGCTTCCCAAAGGAGCACATCCTGTCCCCTATATACTACTTTTGATGTATATAATCCAAGCCAAAACTTGTCCTGATTTAAGGGGGGGGGGGGCTACCCAGGTCAAAAATCAAAGTTCTCCAATTTTGCTTATTTTCACATATGTTACTCCCCCAAGGCACCCTAACGTCAGATGAGAACAATTAAGCTTGAAGGTGCACTTTTGGTTCAGTGCGTTCGTCAGTGTATTTACATAGGCAGAAGTACGCAAAAAAGCCTAAAAGTAGCCCTCAGTTGAACAGTTCTAACACAAACCACATCAAGCTAATCAGGCTGAAACTTGGCATAGTAGCAGCCCACATGCATGCGCAAAATCGCATGATCCGGATTTTTTATATGTATTTCAATTCTAAAATCGAGGGCGAAATGTGAAAAAATGGCTGTTTTTTGGGCACGCCAAATGTGAGTGATTTTACATTTGGCGTCACTGCTCAGGCCATGGGCAAAAATTTAAAGAAATGGATCATAGAGGTTGAGATATGACATTAGGCTATCGAATCATGTAAAAATCAGCTTCGTCAGTATTAACAAAAATTTCGAGTAAAGGAACGCTTTGTGAGCACAAAAAACTTTTTTTGCGCCTATGATTTACACGTAAAATTGAATTTTTGGGAGCCCCGTAGAAAAATTGGCAAAAGCATTGGTTCCAGTTTGTTACATCTGCGATGCGCCTTCCCTGGGGCTACATTTTGTGCAAATTTGAAGCGAATCGGAGAACCGAAAATTTTCACTTTTCCAGGTAGCCCCCCCCCCCCCCCCTTAAACGATGTGTATCAGTATCATGCTAAAACCGTAAAGCATAGTATTCCAGTAGATTATAAGGAATCAGTAGTAGTAATCTGAATTGCTAAATAATAAGTAACCAGTATATTAGTAATCAGTAAATCTAAGTAATAAGTAACCGGCATCAGTAAATCTAAGTAATCACCTCAAAGTAACTCTGCGTGTTGATGTAGTGCCTGCTGATGCTGCTGGACAGTCCATTAAACCGCTCTGGCCACCTGCAACTGTACATACACACCAGCAAGAATGTCCTGATCGAAGTCAATCCTCAGACCCGCATTCCAAGGACATTTGATCGTTTCTCTGGGCTTATGGGTGAGCAGCAGGGTTGTTTCAATCTAGCCCATGTTTGAGCTGCGGAACTATAGGCTGTTTGAATAAGGTGTGGCAGTTTGTTACATTTAAGGTGCTTGAAGGAAAGTTGTTCAAACTTAATGGAGCTTTTAGTTAGTGTCCATATTGCGATAATTTTTTTCAAAATTTTGTAACATTCTATAGCCGTGCCGAAAAATTATTTTGGTTGGAATGTCAAGAAAGAGAGGGGGGATTCTTACCGAAAGAACGACAGCATCATCATCAGAATGACCCAGGGGGGATTCGAACCACCCATCTGTGGATCTGCAGCCCAGCACTGTACCGTTGTTGAGCTACTGGGCCGACAATGAGCTGTCGTAAATCCCTTTAAGTACTCTATGGGGCCTATCTTTCTTCACAGGAACATGACACTGATTCATGTTATCACTCAAAAGTGTTGTTATCGCTACTAATTGGTTAGGCTTAGTGCTTAACATATTGTTTTGCTAGACGCCTCCTTAACGTATTTTTTTAGTGATGTGGATCGGATCGGTCTAAAATTTTGATGCCGATCCGATCCGGATGATTGTTTGGCGATCCGATCCGATTCGATTCGATCCGATCCGATCCAGCCCCGGATCGGCCGATCCGATCCGATCCGCCGTTCCGATGCAAAATTGCGTAACCTTGATGAAAGCTAAAAAATCTCATTTTTTGAAGAAATATTGTTAGGTATAACTTATTATAATCAATATATTGGTAAAAAATTTAATGAGTTTGTAGATGGATGATAAGATGGCATTTTTGCAATGAGAGCTAGTTAGTCAGACAGTATCACGACCAAAAATTATTGGAAAATGGAAATGTTTAGAAAGTTTTGGGTCACTACCGCTGGTCATGGATACCCACGGGTTGAGTAGGTCGGGTCGGTAAACCCGCAAGTGTAGGCTTCAGGCTGCGCTCATTTTGTCAAAGCGGCGAATTCGAAAAATTTTCACGTATTCATTGTAATCTGGGTACAT
>JASANF010009213.1:0-18147 GCA_030248245.1 Trissonchulus sp. WLG1_4
GGTGCGGAAATATCGCATATTATATTGTTTCCACTTGCGAGAGGAAATGCCTTTTTTTGAAAACTACCGTCCAGTTCTAGTTCTTTTGCAGATTTTTGGGAGTTCGCAATAGTTGACAAATCAAAAACATCCACTCTGACAGCGTTCACATTGCGAGATAGAGTGTCAGCGACTATATTTTCTTTACCAGCGATAAATTGAACTTCGTCAATGAATTCAGTCAGGTACGATAATTGACGGTGTTGCTAGCGGGGTCAGACGGGGTCAGTACTGGCTTTCTTGTTGAAGGCGCTTACGAGCGGCTTGTGATCGGTATAAGCGACTACATAGCGTCCTTCCAGCATATGCTGGAACTTTTTCGTAGCGTCAAATAGTGCGTAGAGCTCGCGTTCGAAGGTAGACCACTTCCGTTGTGCTTGTGAAAACTGGCGAGAATAGAAAGCTAGAGGCACTGAAGTGTTGTCACGTGAAACGTGTAGGGCTGCGCCGTATGCAACGGCGGAGGCGTCTGTTGTCAGCGTGTAACACTTGTCCTCTGTGGATGGGGTTGAATCTCCAATTTTTGCTTTGAGCTCCGTAAAAGCTTTTTCATGGAGTTCCAACCACTTGAATTCGGGCGTTTTGTTGGGTGTAGGTTGAGTTTGGCGTAGCAAGTCGTGCAATGGGGAAGCGATATTAGCGAAGTTGGGAACATGTTGACGGTAAAAACCGAACATCCCAATCGCGCGCCGAAGGTCAGTGTAAGTTTTTGGCGAAGGTAAACTTACTAGACTTTCGATCTTATCTTGTTTTGGGCGTATGCCGTCAGCGCAAATGCAATACCCGAGAAAATTCAACTCAGTTTTGAAAAATTCGCACTTTGCAAAATTGATTTTAACGCCGTAACTCTGGAATCTTTCGAATATAATGTCTAGATGTCTTTCGTGTTTAGGTTCGCAGGCAGAAGCAATTAAGACGTCGTCGACATACCCGAAAAAAAAGTCTAATCCTCGTAAAACTTGGTCAATAAAACGTTGAAATGTGCAGCCAGAGTTGCGAAGACCGAAAGGCATTCGGACAGACTCGAACAGTCCAAAAGGAGTGGTAATTGCTGTCTTGCAAATGTCTTCCGGCTCCACTGTGATCTGGTGATAAGCTTTCACTAAATCTCGGCTATAAAAAATCATGCAATTTTTCATATTCGCCGTAAATTGAAGAATGTGGGGTAGGGGGTATCGATCTGCTACAATAATTCCATCATGCTCTCTATAGTCACCGCAAGGGCGCCAGTCCTCGGCATTTTTCTTTGGGACCATGTGCAATGGACTGGCCCACTCGCTGGATGATGGTCGAATAATGCCGTCTTTCAGCATTGATTCGAAAAATTTCTTTGCCACGTGCAGTTTTTCTGGGCTCAATTGTTTTGCGCGACTGAAAACTGGAGGGCCTGTCGTTAAAATTTTAGGGGTAATTGAATGTTTCCCGGGTGTTTGAGAGTCCAAAGTTAGCGGCGAATAATATGTCTTTCGGTACTTCGCGCCCGGTTTGCGGATTCGGGCATCTTTGTGATTGTCAAAAATCGTAAAACAGCACTAGAATATCTTGGTATCTGCGGGATAGTTAAAACAACTTTAACAGCGTATTAGTAGTGCTGTCGATCAGGGTTCGATTATGACAGTTAATAAACTAGTTTGTTCTTCTAACAAAAAAACCTTTATTCTGAGTAAAAAATATTATGTTCAACATTAGCAATTATAAATGTATGTACAAATGATCTGCGTATCGGTCTTAGCGCAATTTTACAAGTTACTTTGCCAAAAACAGGTAAATATTTGATTTGCAGTACAGTTTTTAAGTAGCCAATTGGAATGTTCAATAACAAAACTGGGAATAAAAGACTTTTTTAATCAACGAAATGTCTGCTCCGGTGTCAATTAGCATATTTACAGGTTTATCGCAGAGTTTCGCGGGAATAGTTAGTAACGCACTGCAGTGTACCGCGCTTACTGCAGTGGGGGAAGATTTCCCTGGAATGGAGCCGGCGAAGAGCTCCGAGGAGGTTGGGTCAATATGATGCGGTTTGGGACCAGGCCATTTGCATAAAGGTTTGCATTGTCTTGCAGCCGGTCCGTAATAGATGTGAAAACCGGACTGTTTCTGGTTTTTGACCGGATGCGGAAGGAAAAAAACACCTCCGGTTTTGGAGTTTTGGTTCGAATTAAAATTGTCATTTTGAGAGTGGTTTTTTGCGATTGGAACCTGTTGCCGTAGTGCCGTGTGAGACAGCGGCTACAGTTGATTTTTCAACCATTTGCAAAATTGTATCCGCCAATGATGCAAAGTCATCCCCCCGTAGGTGCAAATGTCCCGCTAACGCTGCTCTAGCTTGAATCTGGAACAGCGTTCAAAAGTTTGTGTTTTAACAGGTCGTCGTCCGCTTGTAGTCCGACTTCACCCAATTTTCGGCTTAAGCGACGGTAAAAGAAGCTAGGTTCTTCGCCTTGCAGCGACACGTCACCTAGTGCTTCCTCAATCAGTTCAGTTTTGGTTTTAGTATACAGTTTTAAAATGACGTTCGCTTTGAAAACTGGCTCCCCAGGTCGGCAGGTAGATTCAAAGCAACGTCTTCAGATAGGGCAGCAAGAACATGGTGAAATCTTTCGTGCTATTGGTCGTAATTTGAGAGTAAATTGACTCTCCATTTGGCGAAACCAAATGCTAGGGTTCTGCCGGTAGAATGGAGGTGGCTTGACTGCGACGCGTGCTACGAAAGCCGATTCGGTAGCATTGGCCGCATCAGCCACGTCCATCGGTGGACCGGATCGCGTTCAAGATTGCCACTAATCAACAGTAAAATATGGAGGTAAGTTGCGTGGCGAGATCTTGACTGTTGGACGCTCCAAGAAATGCAAATAATACATACTGGTCTTTAGAGACAGTTTGGAGTAAACAAACGCGAACCGCGCGGGAGTTTGTGACAATAAGAGAGATACCGCGATGAATCCGCTGTTGTACCATGGCGCATGCGTGTTGGGGAGAGCAGCAGCGATGAAACTTTCTTGTTCGGTGAGCTTTGCGGACAGGCGCTACATCAAAAGGATGAAATAAAAGGTCTTCATGGTGTGCGAATGACAGGGTCACCAAAATATATAGTGAATTCTTTAGATTGAACAAACAAAACAGGCGATTATGTAGTTTATTACTGTCGATACTAAATTGATACACTAGAGTAGATTTTAGATTTTCATGCATTCGTAAAATAGTATTCTTTTATTTATAGCTTTTTAGTTATTGGCACCACATAAGCATTATTTTTAACTGAACACCCAGGTAATGCTAATGCTGGTAATGCTAATGCTAATGCGGGTAATGGTAAGCATTCATATTAGTGCTTTGAATTCATGCGGTAACCGCGATAACAGGCATGTTGCGGTAAGCGCACTTACGCGCGGTAAAGCCCTAATCACACGAAGGCGCATTTTGCTCCATGGCGTACGCCATGGCGCATGAGCGGGCGCATAAGCGGGCGCACGAGCGGGCGCATGAGCGGGCGCACACGTACACTTGCATGCTGCATTGTGTGAAATAATGCAGCAGGCAGTGTGAAAATAGAATGCGCCCGCTCATGCGCCGCTCGGGCGCCATCTCATGCGCCCGCTCATGCGCGATCGTGTGAATTGGCCTTGACGGACCCACTGGCCATTACCACTTACCGCAAAATTGCGGTTTCCACAGTACTGCTCCCACCCCGAGCCTAAATATGTCTATCTCAAATTTTGACTACGTAGTATGTAGCAGCAAAAGTAATGGAGTAATTGTATAGGGTGCTTATATAGTCATTGACAGACGCTGCTAGTAAAGCCGTGGTTTGTGTAAATTGCTCGAAACAGCTTAGAGTTTGAGACTATGGGTGGGATTCACAAAGCGCGTTTAAACGCAGTCTAAGTTAGACTGCGTTTAAACGCAGTCTAAAACGTTGGTCTAAGTTAAACATGATTCACAGAGATTGATATGATTAGTGTGTGTCATCTGATTTTATGTTCTATTTCAATTGAAACCCTGATAAGATAATTAATTTACTATTTAACGTACAATTATATCAATTAAAAATTGACATTAATTGAAACAATTACAACAACACCCTTAAAAATACCTAAAACTTAAGCTATCTTGTTGCAAGCTATAACAAAGATGAAGCAACAGCATTAAGCGATATTAATGAGAACAGTTTATAGATGGTATGATTATGCTTAAAGCCGAATACCTATTATTATTATTATTATCAACAAGTCTAGTGGGTCTAGTTTAGACTAGTTCCACTATATCAGATCTATGTGTCTTTTTATGGTTTTATTTTTATATGTTTTTTTCATTTTGTTTTCAAGAATTAGCCTAACCATTGCCAAATTGTATTTTGGGCGGTTATGCTTGGATGCATCTTTTTTGAACCTCAGCAAATGTGTGCCAACAAATAGTGCAAAAACTATCACACTACATAGTACATACATGCATGCAAGAAAAGGGGTGGGTGGTAGCTCCCAAAACTGAGGGACCGCTGGGGGAGTTCCAAATATCCTAATGTGTGTAAAGAAATCTTGTAAAAATTTTACAAAATGTATGGTATTTTATTTCGATCATAGATGGGTCCCCTTAACTTTTGACACCGTTAGTATGATCACACATAGTATAAGAAGGGTACTTAATGGGAAGAGCATGACAGTCTTCCCATTGGCCAGTATGAGCTACCGTTCTCAGCGTCCAAAATGTCCAAATCCTGCAATGTACCTTAACTGGTCCTGCAACGTACGACGTACCAAAATGGGCACATTCTACATCAAAACGTTCCTAAACGGGACCATTCAACAAAGCCATCAGCCAAAACGATTTGGCTCGGCTCAAACGCAAGTTACCGTAATCTTACGTTGCGGGCAGGGCTAAAAGGTGACTCCAATTTTATTGGCTGATGGCTTTGTTAGGGTCTTGTTTTGGTACATGTCTCGTTCGGATACGTGCCTGTTTGGGCACGATGCGTGACCCATTGTAGTATAACAGGACCCGTTTGTCGTTTGGTTCCTAGTACCCATTTGTAAATGGTCCGTTTTGGGATTTTTTTTGGCCGCTAATGTGCAAAGCATCTAATGCGCTGCCAAGATGGCTAAACAGAAGTGTCATACTCTTTTCATTATGTACTCTTGAGTTGTAAACCTATAGTTTCGACGTAGCGACCGTTCAATCTAATCTGTAAATCTGTTAAATTTCAAGCACAGCACAACCAAGAGTACATAATAAGATATATACATATCCTACTGTGTGCTCTTGGCACAATTGAAGAAAAATTGTCACCTTATGGCACCATGAAATATTTTTATTAATACAAGTCTAGTGGGTCTAGTTTAGACTAGTTAGACAACATTCGTAAGTACCATAACGTTTTTAATAACAACATTAAGAAATTTCAATTTTTCAAATTTTAGCATTAGGGTACCGACAGTGAGATTTGATCACACATGGTGTGATCAAAGTAGTTAGTCCCTTTTAGCAAAGGGTTTAAGGGGAAATAACTCTTGATACCTTAGTGGTACAGCCACAAGTTTAGCATCATTGTTAAGCAAATTGTCAGAGCTTTAAAATGATGGGTGATATGACCTCGTGACGTAACGTTAAAGGTTCGTCAAAAACTATAATTTGAAATTTTGACATATTTTTAGGTATTACGCCATCATGTAACATATCATTTGAAAGTGCCAAAATTTCTCTTTCTCGTGACACTAATTTTATGGTCCTAAGACACTCATAGCGAAAGTTGCGGGCCTTTTTTCTGATTAACCTCAAAAGTAACTAACTACTAACAGTGGTCTGTCGCGGAGGATTCTCGGAGTAAAAATAAGTCCATTTTACGCCCTGCTTAAGTAAAAATTACTGCATAGTACAGTAATACAAAGCGTTGGCGTTTCTTTTAGACCTTTGGATGGAGCCGATACTAAGCACTGTGTTTTCAGTAGCATCGTATTAGACGTAGCTGGATGCAACAAAAAAATAACTCTGCTTTACGTGGCGTATAACATAGGAACCAAGCGACTAGAGGCGAATTGAAAGGTAAACGTCTGGATAACACGTATAGTTCTTTCGGAATCTGGGTACACTTAGTCGACACTTCCATTATCATTATTAATAGGATAGTGGGTATATATTAATAATTATTACTTCAATAATTTTTGTCAGCGGGCGCGTACTGAAATTCTGTGGTTTGCATTAGTTGTTTGTTTTTTGCCGTAAATGGCCCATGCGTATTACCCTGTTTCTCTTTACTATTAAATTTCTACATAATTTCTAGCCGAGCTCGTGTGTTTTTCTAGCCCTCGGTGGCGGTACCAGCTTCAGGCTTAGTTTTAGATTTAGTCAAGCTCTCCGGGAGTTTACGTCAGGTAGGGTAGCCATATGCACGCTCTAGTCCGTTGTCCGTGCGCCTACTGCGCTGTTGCCTACTGCGCCTAACCCTATACGTAAGCCCCCGTACCAGACGGTGCCCGGCAACCCCGCCCCGTTCGAAAGGCCCCGCCTCTATAACCTGGAAGCTCCGCCTGTTATGAGGTTAGATAACGGGAGAAAAGATTCTTCCAACACACCTACCCCGGCCTAGGCTTGAGCCATCCGTAACTGCAACGGCCTTACAATAGCAAAGCCAACAGCAAAAAAAACCAAAAACGAGCCAAAAGCAAACAGACCCACAGACAAAAAAAAACAGGGCAAAAGCGCAACCAAGCGCGCAAACACACAGAGGAACGTAGGCACGAGTATGGCCACTTGGTGTCTGTCTTAAATTCTACAGATTTACAGATTACATGAAGGCGTACTAAAAGAGACAACTCAAGTAGTAATATGAAATAATTTACACTTATGTTTAGCTATTAACAACGCTTACTTGTACATTAGCGGATCTATTATATAAAAGTCATTCTTAAAATATTTTGAAATTATCAAATAAAGTTGTCAAACTATTCTAAACTAGACAACCTAATTATTTTGAAAATCCAAAAATTCACTCAAGATTAGGGCTTGATATTAATAAACCACCACCAATATTATCATGGTGCTCATAAGGTCAGCACACTCAATTTTTTCAATTGTGGCCAAGAGCACATGCAGTAGGATATGTATATATCTTATTATGTACTCTAGTAAAGATAAAAAAGCGCCAGCCAAACACAACTTCCTAATGGTTGTTTGCTTTAGTGCTTGAAATCTTCAAAACAGATTTACAGATTAGAGCTCTTGCCAAGCGTTAGTCGGTACGGAAACACGAAACAGTATCTTAAGCACAACGCCAAACCCAAAACACCCGACACACTCGGAGAAAACATAACCACAAAGCAATATACGACCGCCACCTGAATCGTATCCACCCCGTCTGCTGAGGCACTCAACATCTTATTTTTCAAAAAATTTTGCACCTCATAGCGAACTCACTCCCTTTTCCGGCCAAAAAACTGGTCCAAACCCACATGGATCAAAAACTTTAGCTAAACACTGCAGCAGCTGACGCTTTGTTTTCACAAGCGACTCGTCGACTGTTGGCACAGGACAGGATATGACGTCCTTTTCAGTGTCCCACAAGAGACCAAGGACTTTCGTCACTTTGCCTTGTCCACAATCTGCCACTTGTACGTTATTCAGAAATTCGACAGAGTTACTAAACCACTCACGCAAATTCATTCCTGCAGATCCAAACAATTGCTTAGCTTCATTATAGAAAGCTGTTGCTTCAGCGACTGACTGACGTCCTATAATGACGTTATCCACATACATATTTTGGGCAACGTCCCGCGAAACGGGTGTATCCAATTGCAGCAAATGGTGATTCACAGTAGCAGCCAATAAGAAGGGGCTGGAGATAATTCCAAAGGGCACTCTGTAGAAGCGCATAGCTATCAAATTTTCACCCACAGGCGGTTTATCCAGATTTTCACCCACAGAAAGCGAGTGACATCTCGTTCGCTGACGTGAGGATTGACCTGCAAGAACGACTTTTCTATATCACTCACAATCGCTATATCATGCAGTCTAAACCTCAACAGCAAACCGCAAAGATCAGACAACATTACAGGACCCCGATGTAGGCACTCGTTGAGGCTCAAGTCTGTTTTCGATGACTTTGCAGAAGCGTCGTAAACAATTCGAAGCTTTGTGGTTGCCTTTCCGGGTGTCACTACACAATGATGAGGTATATAATGCACCCGACCGTCACTGTGCTCAATGGACACTTGCCCAAGAATACCCAATCGTTCTTCGTCCCGAATTGTGGAATCGCATTGGCTAAGCAACTGCTGATTTGACGAAATTCGTTTTAGCAAGGATTTCAGTCGACCTAAAGCTAAACCGAAATTCTGAGGAAGCTCTGGCGTTTCAGTATTCCAGGGCTAGCAGACCTCATATCTACCACCCACAAATCTGATAGATTTGTTGAACGACTGCAGAGCAGCTTCATCATCATCGACATCGTACTTGTTTTTAATGCCGATATCCTCCAGACGCCAAAACTTTTCTAAGTCAAAATTGGACGTGTGCTGACCATTTATGCTCGACAGGAGCATCATCAGCGTACAATATTGGCGTGAGAAAGTGGCCGTTTTACCCGAGGTAAGGTATCCTAAACGCGACGCCACTAATTTCAAACCGTTGGAACAATGAATGACTTCTGGCAAAATGAAGTCGTAATAGTAGTCACTACCAATCAATAGATCAATGTAAACCATATCCGTCTGGTGACTAATTGGTTCAGCCAGCTGAATACTTTTAAATCCGTCTGGTGACTAATTGGTTCAGCCAGCTGAATACTTTTAACCCAAGGATGAGCTTTTGTATCAATCGGCACTTTTTTGGCCGCTAATGTGCAAAGCATCTAATGCGCTGCCAAGCTGGCTAAACAGAAGTGTCATACTATTTTCATTATGTACTCTTGAGTTGTAAACCTATAGTTTCGACGTAGCGACCGTTCAATCTAATCTGTAAATCTGTTAAATTTCAAGCACAGCACAACCAAGAGTACATAATAAGATATATACATATCCTACTGTGTGCTCTTGGCACAATTGAAAAAAAATTGTCACCTTATGGCACCATGAAATATTTTTATTAATACAAGTCTAGTGGGTCTAGTTTAGACTAGTTAGACAACATCCGTAAGTACCATAACGTTTTTAATAACAACATTAAGAAATTTCAATCCCCTTCACGCCCATGTATGGCCATACTCTGCCCTATTGTAAGGCCGTTGCAGTTACGGATGGCTCAAGCCTAGGCCGGGGTAGGTGTGTTGGAAGAATCTTTTCTCCCGTTATCTAACCTCATAACAGGCGGAGCTTCCAGGTTATAGAGGCGGGGCCTTTCGAACGGGGCGGGGTTGCCGGGCACCGTCTGGTACGGGGGCTTACCTATAGGGTTAGGTGCAGTAGGCACCAGCGCAGTAGGCGCACGGACAACGGACTAGAGCGTGCATATGGCTACCCTACCTGATGTAAACTCCCGGAGAGCTTGACTAAATCTAAAACTAAGCCTGAAGCTGGTACCGCCACCGAGGGCTAGAAAAACACACGAGCACGGCTAGAAATTATGTAGAAATTTAATAGTAAAGAGAAACAGGGTAATACGCATGGGCCATTTACGGCAGAAAACAAACAAACAATGCGAACCACAGAATTTCAGTACGCGCCCGCTGACAAGAAGAAAATGGTGTTTTGTAATTGAGATGTATGTAGTGGGTAATTAGGTGTTGTTGTATAAAATAAATGATAATAGATAGGGAAATATGGTATTTGAGTTCGTTTAGTATTGGTAACGTTTAAAAATAGAATTGGTGAAAGTTTTGTATTATCATGTGTGAAAGTTTTTAGAGTAAGATTATATGGGATATGTGAGAATACAGTAATCAATTAGTGATGAAATTAAAAAAGTGAAAAAAATGTATTTTTAGCTCAATTTTCAAGAAATAAAAGGGAGAAGGAGATACATCAAATGAGTTTTGTAATATCGTATATCCGTTGACCGGAAAAAGATTAGCTAAACAAGTGTGACCTGTCCATTCGATCGAGAACCAGATCAGCTACCTATCTTTTAAAGTTCTCGTTCTAATTATCCAGCTTTGTGCAATAAAATATATTTCCAATGTCGGACGTATTTAAAGTCAAGAAGAACAAATGTTTTAATCAAATTTAGCTTATAATAAAATCAAGAGTACATAATAGTGTAAGGCTTCACCGGGAGCACCCCCTTCCTCCCATACACTCATTTACTTACCTTCTATTCAGTTTCACTTGTGAACAACCGGTCAACGTAAATTACCATTTTGCGTCCCTTGTGTCAGTGTACTGGCTTGCTAGCTAGTCAGTCTATCGGAAGACCGTGTTGAAGGTGGTGTGTTTCTTGTCAGCGGGCGCGTACTGAAATTCTGTGGTTCGCATTGTTTGTTTGTTTTCTGCCGTAAATGGCCCATGCGTATTACCCTGTTTCTCTTTACTATTAAATTTCTACATAATTTCTAGCCGTGCTCGTGTGTTTTTCTAGCCCTCGGTGGCGGTACCAGCTTCAGGCTTAGTTTTAGATTTAGTCAAGCTCTCCGGGAGTTTACATCAGGTAGGGTAGCCATATCACGCTCTAGTCCTGTCCGTCGCCTACTCGCTGCCTACTGCACCTAACCCTATAGGTAGCCCCCACCAACGGCCCGGACCCCGCCCCGTTCGGAAGGCCCCGCCTCTATAACCTTGAAGCTCCGCCTGCCATGAGGTTAGGTAACGGGAGAAAAGATTCTTCCAACACACCCACCCCGGCCTAGGCTTGAGCCATCCGTAAGTACAACGGCCTTACAATAGGGCAGAGTATGGCCATACATGGGATTGCACCCCCCCCAAACCTACCTCGCTCCCCCCCCCCCACCGACAGGTGCGCTCCAGATCACGCAGCAAAAACGGTCAGAAAAGTTGCTTCCGCAACCCCCCCCCCCCGCCGCCCATATTTCAGTAGCTGCACATGTGTGAGTATGACACTCTTGCCTATTCTAACAATGTTCCGGCTGAAATAGCCCTTTTACGCCCTCGATTTCAGGTGGGTAGGTACTAGGTCCCCGCCCTCGAATCAGGGTTGTGTCCAGAGATGCACGGGGGGAATCTTTGAGGGGGGGTGCCCGACCCCTGGCGCAAGGGGGGTGGTCCCTAGCTTTGGCCATTTTTCGGCGATAGCCGAAAATTTTTCAGAATTTTTCGATTTTCAACTCATTTTTGGGTTACTTTTTTGGCCGCAGGCGAAACTTTTTTGCAATTTTTCAATTTTTTACGCATTTTTTGGGCACTTTTTTGGCCATCAAAAGGGGGGGTGGGGGGTTGAGGGGGGGTGCCGACATCCCTCGGGTGGGGGGGGGGGGGGTGGATACCCCCTACCCACCCCCTTTGTGCATTTATGGTTAGTCTGAGTATTTTTTCATTATTTTACTTGAGTATTTTTTAAAATTTTTTGACTTTTATAGTTTTAATTAGTTCTTGTTCAACTGATAGGCTAATAATTTCGTGTATTATCATATCTATTTTACTTTTAAGCTACTTTTATACGTGTATATGACAGTTAATGTGGATGATCTAGTTTGATAATAGGAAAATATTGTTTACCATGCTGTTTACTTATTCATTTGTTGCTATTAACAGTTCATAAAGGTCTAAAGTTAGTAAAGTTAACTACCTAATTTACTTAAATTGATAAAAATGATGAAAAATTACAAAAATTACTGAGGTAACACTATCCTATTAATAATGATAATGTAAGTGTCGACTAAGTGTACACAGATTCCGAAAGTACTATACGTGTTATCCAGACGTTTACCTTTCAATTCGCCTCTAGTCGCCTGGTTCCTATGTTATACGCCACGTAAAGCAGAGTTATTTTTTTGTTGCATCCAGCTACGTCTAATACGATGCTACTGAAAACACAGTGCTTAGTATCGGTTCCATCCAAAGGTCTAAAAGAAACGCCAACGCTTTGTATTACTGTACTATGCAGTAATTTTTACTTAAGCAGGGCGTAAAATGGAGTTATTTTTACTCCAAGAATTTTCCGCGACAGACCACTGTTAGTAGTTAGTTACTTTTGAGGTTAATCAGAAAAAAAGCCCGCAACTTTCGCTATGAGTGTCATAGGACCATAAAATTAGTGTCACGAGAAAGAGAAATTTTTCCACTTTCAAATGATATGTTACATGATAGCGTAATACCTAAAAATATGTCAAAATTTCAAATTATAATTTTTGACGCACCTTTAACGTTACGTCACGAGGTCATATCACCCATCATTTTAAAGCTCTGACAATTTGCTTAACAATGATGCTAAACTTGTCGCTGTACCACTAAGGTATCAAGAGTTATGTCCCCTTAAACCCTTTGCTAAAAGGGACTAACTACTTTGATCACACCATGTGTGATCAAATCTCACTGTCGGTACCCTAATGCTAAAATTTGAAAAAATTGAAATTTCTTAATGTTGTTACTAAAAACGTTATGGTACTTACGGATGTTGTCTAACTAGTCTTAACTAGACCCACTAGACTTGTATTAATAATAATATTTCATGGTGCCATAAGGTGACAATTTTTCTTCAATTGTGCCAAGAGCACACAGTAGGATATGTATATATCTGATTATGTACTCTTGGTTGTGCTGTGCTTGAAATTTAACAGATTTACAGATTATATTGAACGGTCGCTACGTCGAAACTATAGGTTTACAACTCACGAGTACATAATAAAAAGAGTATGACACTTTTGTCGCGCAGCGCATTAGATGCTTTGCACATTAGCGGCCAAAAAAGATCCCAAATGGGACCATTTCCAAATGGGTACTTGGAACCAAACGACAAACGGGTCCTGTTATACCTCAGTGGGTCACGCATCGTGCCCAAACAGGCACGTATCCGAACGAGACATGTACCAAAACAAGACCCTAACAAAGCCATCAGCCAATAAAATTGGAGTCACCTTTTAGCCCTTTAGATTACGGTAACTTGCGTGTGAGCCGAGCCAAATCGTTTTGGCTGATGGCTTTGTTGAATGGTCCCGTTTAGGAACGTTTTGATGTAGAATGTGCCCATTTTGGTACGTCGTACGTTGCAGGACCAGTTAAGATACATTGCAGGATTTGGACGCTTTGGACGCTGAGAACGGTAGCTCATACTGGCCAATGGGAAGACTGTCATACTCTTCCCATTAAGTACCCTTCCTATACTATGTGTGATCATACTAACGGTGTCAAAAGTTAAGTGGACCCATCCATGATCGAAATAAAATACCATACATTTTGTAAAATTTTTACAAGATTTCTTTACACACATTAGGATATTTGGAACTCCCCCAGCGGTCCCTCAATTTTGGAAGCTACCACCCACCCGTTTTCTTGCATGCATGTATGTACTATGTAGTGTGATAGTTTTTGCACTATTTGTTGGCACACATTTGCTGAGGTTCAAAAAAGATGCATCCAAGCATAACCGCCCAAAATACAATTTGGCAATGGTTAGGCTAATTCTTGAAAACAAAATAAAAAAAAACGTATAAAAATAAAACCATCAAAAAAACACATAGATCCGATACAGTCGAACTAGTCTAAACTAGACCCACTAGACTTGTTAATAATAATAGGTATAAATAATAATGTAATAATATGTATTCGGCTTTAAGCATAATCATACCAACTATAAACTGTTCTCATTATTATCGCTTAATGCTGTTGCTTCATCTTTGTTATAGCTTGCGACAAGATAGCTTAAGTTTTAGGTATTTTTAAGGGTGTTGTTGTAATTGTTTCAATTAACGTCAATTTTTAATTAATATAATTGTATGTTAAATAGTAAATTAATTATGTTATTTACCAATTGTTAAAATTTCTTTTTAACTACGTAATTAACTTGAATTTTAAATTAACTTTTATTAAAAAGTAATTTCATTACCTAAATTATTAGCCTTGTCGGTACGTATTAAAGCAAAATGTTCTGCAGTAGAACTGAAAAAGAATCAAATAAAGAATTCTGTTAAACGAGCCCGTTTAACTTAAACGGGCTTTGTGAATCACGTTTAGACTCGGTCTAAACGTTCGTTTAAGTTAGACAAGGTTTCAATTGAAATAGAACATAAAATCAGATGACACACACTAATCATATCAATCTCTGTGAATCATGTTTAACTTAGACCAACGTTTTAGACTGCGTTTAAACGCAGTCTAACTTAGACTGCGTTTAAACGCGCTTTGTGAATCCCACCCATAGTCTCAAACTCTAAGCTGTTTCGAGCAATTTACACAAACCACGGCTTTACTAGCAGCGTCTGTCAATGACTATATAAGCACCCTATACAATTACTCCATTACTTTTGCTGCTACATACTACGTAGTCAAAATTTGAGATAGACATATTTAGGCTCGGGGTGGGAGCAGTACTGTGGAAACCGCAATTTTGCGGTAAGTGGTAATGGCCAGTGGGTCCGTCAAGGCCAATTCACACGATCGCGCATGAGCGGGCGCATGAGATGGCGCCCGAGCGGGCGCATGAGCGGGCGCATTCTATTTTCACACTGCCTGCTGCATTATTTCACACAATGCAGCATGCAAGTGTACGTGTGCGCCCGCTCATGCGCCCGCTCGTGCGCCCGCTTATGCGCCCGCTCATGCGCCATGGCGTACGCCATGGAGCAAAATGCGCCTTCGTGTGATTAGGGCTTTACCGCGCGTAAGTGCGCTTACCGCAACATGCCTGTTATCGCGGTTACCGCATGAATTCAAAGCACTAATATGAATGCTTACCATTACCCGCATTAGCATTAGCATTACCAGCATTAGCATTACCTGAGTGTTCAGTTAAAAATAATGCTTATGTGGTGCCAATAACTAAAAAGCTATAAATAAAAGAATACTATTTTACGAATGCATGAAAATCTAAGATCTACTCTAGTGTATCAATTTAGTATCGACAGTAATAAACTACATAATCGCCTGTTTTGTTTGTTCAATCTAAAGAGTTCACTATATATTTTGGTGACCCTGTCATTCGCACACCATGAAGACCTTTTATTTCATCCTTTTGATGTAGCGCCTGTCCGCAAAGCTCACCGAACAAGAAAGTTTCATCGCTGCTGCTCTCCCCAACACGCATGCGCCATGGTACAACAGCGGATTCATCGCGGTATCTCTCTTATTGTCACAAACTCCCGCGCAGTTCGCGTTTGTTTACTCCAAACTGTCTCTAAAGACCGGTATGTCTCCTTTTTGCATTTCTTGGAGCATCCAACAGTCAAGATCTCGCCACGCAACTTACCTCCATATTTTACTGTTGATTAGTGGCAATCTTGAACGCAATCCCGGTCCGCCGATGGACGTGGCTGATGCGGCCAATGCTACCGAATCGGCTTCCGTAGCACGCGTCGCAGTCAAGCCACCTCCATTCTACCGGCAGAACCCTAGCATTTGGTTTCGCCAAATGGAGAGTCAATTTACTCTCAAATTACGACCAATAGCACAAAATTTCACCATGTTCTTGCTGCCCTATCTGAAGACGTTGCTTTGAATCTACCTGCCGACCTAGGAGCCAGTTACGAAGACAAAAACGTCATTTTAAAACTGTATACTAAAACCAAAACTGAACTGATTGAGGAAGCACTAGGTGACGTGTCGCTGCAAGGCGAAAAACCTAGCTTCTTTTACCGTCGCTTAAGCCGAAAATTGGGTGAAGTAGGACTACAAGCGGACGACGACCTGTTAAAACACAAACTTTTGAACGCTGTTCCAATTCAAGCTAGAGCAGCGTTAGCGGGACATTTGCACCTACGGGGGGATGACTTTGCATCATTGGCAGATACAATTTTGCAAATGGTTGAAAAATCAACTGTAGCCGCTGTCTCACACGGCACTACGGCAACAGGTTCCAATCGCAAAAACTATCAAAATGACAATTTTAATTCGAACCAAAACTCCAAAACCGGAGGTGTTTTTCCTTTCGCATCCGGTCAAAAACCCAAAATTTGCCGTTTTCACATCTATTACGGACCGGCTGCAAGACGATGCAAACCTTTATGCAAATGGCCTGGTCCCAAACCGCATCATATTGACCCAACCTCTCGGAGCTCTTCGCCGGCTCCATTCCAGGGAAATCTTCCCCCACTGCAGTAAGCGCGGTACACTGCAGTGCGTTACTAACTATTCCCGCGAAACTCTGCGATAAACCTGTAAATATGCTAATTGACACCGGAGCAGACATTTCGTTGATTAAAAAGTCTTTTATTCCCAGTTTTGTTATTGAACATTCCGATTGCATTCTAAAAACTGTATCCGGATCAAATATTACTGTTTTTGGCAAAGTAACTTGTAAAATTTCGCTAAGACCGATACGCAGATCATTTGTACATACATTTATAATTGCTAATGTTGAACATAATGTACTCGGAATGGACTTTTTGTCAAAGAACAAACTAGTTATTGACTGTCATAATCGAACCCTAATAGACAGCACTACTAACATTAAAGTTGTTTTAACTATGTCGCAGATACCAAGATATTCTAGTGCTGTTTTCGATTTTGACAATCACAAAGATGCCCGAATCCGCAAACTTTGCGCAAAGTACAAAGACATATTCTCGCCGCTAACTTTGGACTCTCAAACACCCCCAAAACATTCAATTACCCACAAAATTTTAACGACAGGCCCTCCAGTTTTCAGTCGCGCAAAACAATTGAGCCCAGAAAAACTGCACGTGGCAAAGAAATTTTTCGAATCAATGCTGAAAGACGGCATTATTCGACCATCATCCAGCGAGTGGGCCAGTCCATTGCACATGGTCCCAAAGAAAAATCCAGGGGACTGGCGCCCTTGCGGTGACTATAGAGCGCTTAATCGAATTATTGTAGCAGATCGATACCCCCTACCCCACATTCTTCAATTTACGGCGAATATGAAAAATTGCACTATATTTTCGACCCTAGATTTAGTGAAAGCTTATCACCAGATCCCAGTGGAGCCGGAAGACATTTGCAAGACAGCAATTACCACTCCTTTCGGACTGTTCGAGTCTGTCCGAATGCCTTTCGGTCTCTGCAACTCTGGCTGCACATTTCAACGTTTTATTGACCAAGTTTTACGAGGATTAGACTTTTTTTTCGGGTATGTCGACGACGTCTTAATTGCTTCTGCGGACGAAACTGAACACGAACGACATCTAGACATTATATTCGAAAGATTCCAGAGTTACGGCGTAAAAATCAATTTTGCAAAGTGCGAATTTTTCAAAACTGAGTTGAATTTTCTTGGGTATTGCATTTGCGCTGACGGAATACGCCCAAAACAAGATAAGATCGAAAGTCTAGTAAGTTTACCTTCGCCAAAAACTTACACTGACCTTCGGCGCGCGATTGGGATGTTCGGTTTTTACCGTCAACATGTTCCCAACTTCGCTAATATCGCTTCCCCATTGCACGACTTGCTACGCCAAACTCAACCTACACCCAACAAAACGCCCGAATTCAAGTGGTTGGAACTCCATGAAAAAGCTTTTACGGAGCTCAAAGCAAAAATTGGAGATTCAACCCATCCACAGAGGACAAGTGTTACACGCTGACAACAGATGCCTCCGCCGTTGCATACGGCGCAGCCCTACACGTTTCACGTGACAACACTTCAGTGCCTCTAGCTTTCTATTCTCGCCAGTTTTCACAAGCACAACGGAAGTGGTCTACCTTCGAACGCGAGCTCTACGCACTATTTGACGCTACGAAAAAGTTCCAGCATATGCTGGAAGGACGCTATGTAGTCGCTTATACCGATCACAAGCCGCTCGTAAGCGCCTTCAACAAGAAAGCCAGTACTGACCCCGTCTGACCCCGCTAGCAACACCGTCAATTATCGTACCTGACTGAATTCATTGACGAAGTTCAATTTATCGCTGGTAAAGAAAATATAGTCGCTGACACTCTATCTCGCAATGTGAACGCTGTCAGAGTGGATGTTTTTGATTTGTCAACTATTGCGAACTCCCAAAAATCTGCAAAAGAACTAGAACTGGACGGTAGTTTTCAAAAAAAGGCATTTCCTCTCGCAAGTGGAAACGATATAATATGCGATATTTCCACACCTTACCCCCGACCAATTCTGCCT
>JASANF010009214.1:0-37980 GCA_030248245.1 Trissonchulus sp. WLG1_4
GAGAAGGTGAAGTCACCTCCAGCCGAAGGGGATAGAAAGGGACCCCGTCTTCCTCAATTTCTGGAACCCATGAACTCATACCGGGAGGGTCCCCAGGGCGAACATTCAGCCACTCAGCTTTCTCTGTGATCACAGCGCTCAACACCACTTCCTCCTGAGCCACTAACCACTGTCGCATTGTCGCAGCTAGGTAGGGAGCATCGTACCAACAAGCTAGCGATAGGCATGTCCGGTGAGGGTGACAGTTCCTTGAGAGCCAGTGAAAAATTCGCGCCTATGCTCACGCCAAAGAAGGATGGAGACGGTCCGGGCGCACAGGGCTCGTGACTGGGAACTCGACTATATGCCATTCCCTGTTGATGGTGTAGTCCCGATAGAGGCAAGATGGTCGGTCGGTTGGGATGTTTTGGCGGACTGAATCCGGTGCCAACTCCCGAGCATGCTAAGTAAGGGTCAAACCGCCGCCATCGAGGCTCAACTTGACTACTCTCGACAATGGGGGATCATGGAGCAGCCGAATCTGTTTGCACATAGCCAGGCGCTCCCGGAACCGTTTGTTTCTCAACATAGGTTCTAGCCACCCTACGTAGGCTCTGTTGCTGAGCGGAGGAAGTTGTCCCTCCCGTTTAGGTCGGCGACCAAGGTGAGTCTGCCACCAGGGAATGCTCTGCAGAGAGCGTTCGCCGGGTGTTTCATCAGTCCCCGAGGTGGCCGGCCTATGAACCGGTTGGTCCTGCGCTAGGGGAACGGGTGCCTCTGGGAATGCTGCTGCCGCTACTATAGGAGCGTCGTCGGCAAAGACACCGCCTGCACGACCTGCTGCATGGGCCATTGGTTGGGGTGGTTGTTGTAGCGCCCCTTGACCCAATGCCTGGACCTGTTGACGAATCGGCCCCATTTGGACGTCACCCATATTGTGGATAATGCGGGCTATCGTCTCGTCGTTCTCTTCTAGCTCCGCTTCGAGTTTGGTTCGGCGTGCCACCGCACGTTGCTGAAGGGCCACATTGAGGGCCTGATGGGCGTCCCGAATTTCGTCCGCTGAAAGGCGTTGATACGCCGTGGGCCGACCTAAAAGTTCGGTGTCAATAGGCAGGTGCATATTGCTGATATAGTAGGGCATTATATACAGCTCCCATTCCCGAGGGTGAGGCACCGCGATCACCTTGTCTTCGACGGGCAAGTCGTCCTGCCAAAGACGATAGATTTGCCACACAACGTGCTCCCCACTTAGCTCACGGCGATGCCATTCGGCGTATGTACTATATTGGTGAACCACGGCAAACGGTGGGCCAACCAGGTAGATCACCTTTTCACCCGAGGTAGGTTGAGGAACCTCAACCGGTGGAGGGGGCGGGGGCAATTCGATGAATTCGTGCAGCTCCTGCCCCGCTTGTAACTGTGGGTCTGGGGGAGAAGGGGTAGGGGGTGGGGGAGTCGGTTGAGCCGTAGATACGGTAGGAACCCCCTCAGTAGACTGTTCACGTCTACGCTTTGGTTTGCACCAATACCCCTTGTCTAGCCTTGTCCCCTCTCGATAACCTCCCACAGGTTCTTTTTCTTTCTCTGTCGGCTTTCCCTCCTCCATGGGTTCGGGTGCCGGAGTAGGCTCCCGGGGGGGTGATTCTAGAGGCGGTAGGCTGGGAGCACGAGGCGGCCTATACATAGGTTGTATCGCGCCGGCAACGGGCGAAGGCAACCGGTCAGGTCGCGAAGTGAAGTCTGCAGCCACCGGCTGTCCGGCCATCACCACCTTCACTATCTGAACCTCGTCTTCATCTTCCGAACTTTCGGACTCAATGACATGCAGTGGTGGGGCACGGGACGAGGACGGTTTTGCCGCAAACTTCGCCACGCGACTTTGAGTTTTGGCCGTCTCGGCTCGGTCAACCACAACCGTTGGCCGTACCCGTTCCGTGACCGGGTCCACTTCCATAGGCTCGAATGACACCGTCGGTGCGACAGGGATTCTGGCTTTCCCCAGCAACCGCAGTTGCTCCTCCGGAATTTCCGGAACCGGCGGGTGCGGGAGTGGACGCATCGATCGCCCAAACATCGTTGCTTGGCGCGCGCGTCTGCTCAATAATTTTAGGCGATGCGCGGAGTCGAATTTTGATCGAGACGTCCAAACCCGTTCCCGAGGTTCACCTAAGCCATGCAAGCGAGCTCGGATACACTCGCGGATAGTCTCCCTAAGGTCCTCAGGGAGAGAGGCACGGTCGAGGCTAGTCAAGGCCGTCCCCCAGGTTTTGTGCCTCTGTCTGACAGGTTGTCGTCTGATAGATTGAAGAAGTTGGTCACGCCGGCGGAAATGGGCTTCCTCCTCATGAGGACGGGTATAGCGAGACAGACCGGTAACGTGACGCAATCCGGTGATAGGGCCCAGACGCATATGACGAGCGTCTCGAATAGTGTCCACAGTATTGGACCATTGCCCGAATGCGATTGCCACGGTACTGATCTGGACCGCCTCCCAGAACAGGTCTTCGCCTGCCGCCATATATAACCGCCGCGTGAGCTCTTGTAGGGTTGTCAGATCGTCGATAGCATAGACGAACAAAATTGGTGTAGGCAAAGGGGGAAGACCCTGCACAGCCTCCACACCTGCCTCCCTGAGCTCCTGTTTTGGCGACTCCAGAGCGAACCGCAAGGCGGTTTCGTGCAAGCTAATGTTACACACCGCGTAGCCGCCCCATTCCCGGTCGTCGTGTTCGGGGATTCCGTATGCTCTTACGGATTGCACCCGATTTGCTCGGCGACATAGGAATGAAACGTTACGCCATACCTCCGTGAGCTCTACCATACGGTCCTCAAACCCGGGTAATCCAAGCCATTTGGCCAGGCGTTGAGCGTCGTTGTGAGCTCCGACCGCGATGTAGAGGACGTTCTGCTCCGGGTTGAAGAGCTCGCGAAGGGTCGTCATCAGGATATCGTAGTCGGTCAGGGCGTGGAGCATGTACCCGACCATGATGACGAAGCGCCGGACAGGTTGACTGGTTGAGCCGGGCACTGGACCTGCAATCTGGATGGTGGAGACTGACTCGTCCTGCAACTGACCAAAAGCGGGGCGCGGCAAACCCTCGCAATCAAAACAAACATAGCCGCTTTGCATAATAGCACGAATTTCGTCTAAACTATTGATCAGTTTGAACAGATTGTCAATTAGAGTCACATTTCGCTGCCTAGCAATTCTACGCAAATGCGAGATCAGATTCAGATGGTTTGTACGAAAATGCCTAGTATCAGCAAAAGCAGCGTCTACCACCAAACTCATCTGCTCCCAAGTGCGCCGGTCGTGGTCGTCCGTGATGGTCTGGATGGCGCTGAACCGCTCTGCGTTCATCCGCCAGCGTACTTCCAGCTCGTCTCGCGTGGTTGCCAAGAGGCTGGAACCCCGCAGTGGTGCACTAACAGAGGGGCGGTCTTGGGACTCCCGGGCTAAGGGAGGAACACTTTTCCCCATGTAGCGACGCTGTCGCTCACGCCTCCTCCTTCTAGCCAGACGACGACGAGTTAGCTTACCCCGCTCCCCTGGGGAGAGATCCCCATCACTATCGCTATCTGTGGCGATGTCGTCGTCACTATAGTACGACCCATGAACAACTGGGGGAGGGGATCTACCCTTCCGGGATTCGGGTTCGGAATCTGAGTCCCTGTCCCACAAGGACATCTTGGCCAACTTTTTAGTCCGTCGAGTAAATCAAATAAATCAAATAATCAAGTTAATGCACAAAACACACCCCAACCCAAACACCCCCCAAAAACCCCCCCCCCGAGCTTGAAAGTTGTAAATCAAGGTTAACGAACCAGAAATCGGCAACCAAAACACCGCTCTCAATCAAAGTTTGGCAATAAAATATTGAACTTGAGCCACTTAATACATAAATAAATGTTACACTGAATGAAGCACAAAATGTTAAATTTAGTGAGATAATGCACCAATTTGTGTGAAGTTAGTAAAGTTTTACGCTCAAAGTTCATGATACTAACACGTAGCCGAATAACTCCGTGCGCTACATAATTCCAAATCTGGGCAAAGTTCAACTCGGATGCTTTTCTCAAGAGGTTATAAAAGTCAAGAAGACAACTATTAGTTACATATGTATAAAGGCACTGGATGCACCTGAGGTTTGACCTTACCGGGGGATCACATGTTATAGGTCCTACTTCTGAGGTTGGGACTCAGGGGGTTATTGTGTTATTCATTGTGATACACGAAAATGAAGCCGTGTGTAAACTACATGTACATTTTACCTCCGTGTGTTATACTTAAACAATGAAACGTAATCTTTCCGAAATACATAACAAACTATTTGTCAACCTGATGGTTCAAGCTCACAACCGTCACTCTCTTTTAGAATGAGAAGGGTTTATGTAAAAATGGATCGTAAATTATAACCCGGTTCATACTGTTTTGCGTTTTGACTAATTTTTTGCATGCGATCTGCAAGTGTACCTTATATACATATGTAACTAATAGTTGTCTTCTTGACTTTTATAACCTCTTGAGAAAAGCATCAAGATTAAACCGATAAAAGTTTGCCCAGATTTGGAATTATGTAGCGCACGAGATTTAAATTTATTTGGCTAATAACACTTCACTATCATAGAAATTTAACGTGAAACTTTACTGACTTTCACACGAATTGGTGCATTATCTCACTAAATTTAACATTTTATGTACTTCATTCATGCGTTATTTATGTATTAAGCATGCTCAAGTTCAATCCTTTATTCAAACTTTTAAACATGGAGGGAGCACACGGTGTGGGTCCAAACCTCCTCCCCCCCAGACTTTCGATTTTGGTTCCACGTTAACCTAAACTACTTGGCTTACAACTTTAAAGCTCAGAAGTACAGGCTAACCAGTGTCATAACCTATACTTGTGTTGTGTCATAATAGGGAAATTTCCACACACATTTCATGTGACCACAAGCTAGCGTTAGACTGCGTTTCGCAAGACTGAGCTAATGTTGGAGACCGTTGTAAATGAGAAATACGGTCTATGAGACTTGGGGGCTGTGGTGTAGTTGTCTACACAATTAACCCGGGATCGATTCTTGGCACCACCATTCTATTTTTTTTCTAAATTGGGGTCTATTCTTTCTCTAAACACTAGGACTGCCTTTATGCATTCCACCTTACTAGTGTCTGTTTCAGCCGTGGTTATTGGAAGGGCAAGAAATCTGCCAGTCAGGCGCAGATTATGAGCCCGAGCGCCAGCAGTCATTCCACCGTTCAGGTCACCCAGTGGGCTTACAACTCCATGAAGCCACCGCGAGACGATTCGCATATGCAGATGCATCACGGGGATGTTGAGGTAAGGAAGGATAGAATAAAACCTGGTACATAAATCTCCGTGATTCAATGAAATTGTCCACAAAGCAGAAAAACCATTACGGATTACAGTCATGATTTTTCGCACAGTTGCTAACGTCTCTTACTGTAGGAGATCCAGCTTCTACAGCTACTCTGTTTGCCCAACAGTTAAATAAAAAAATATTGCTATGGTCAAATTATGGTCCGCCATGGACAACACTAGGCAGACAAGAATAAGGCAAGCTTTATATAGGCTAAGGTGTAGTTAATAGTTGACCGTTTTATTAAAGCTATCAATTTTAACGCAGAAAATGGTGAACTCTTGGTGACTTGAGCTTGAGCTTCAGCACAATCACTTCTATAGCACAATCAAGAAAACCTGAACCTAAAAACTTGAAGCTTCAAAATGGCTCTAAAGTTCTAGCAGAATTAAGCAAAATACCGGAAAATTAAGAAAACTATCCGAAGTTTGCAAGAAAAATTTAGCATTCAACGAGAGTTGAAAATTTTCTCCTTTTTGTCAGTTACTGTCCCAAAATGTTGGCCCCTTCTAGACCCCCTCTAGAATTAAAAAAGCAGACAGGCCTTCTAAGAACAGATACCGAGTAATATGTACATGTATGCAGACAAACTGTGGAACATTTTAGACAACAGATAGCTGATAGTCAAACCGCTACCTAACTTCATTTTTTACCATTCACTCAGGGTCGTATCCAAAATTATATTTATCGGATTAGATTTAACTTTAACTCGTCAATAACGCAGCAGCTGTTAAACGCAATTTACTGAAACTTGGCACACACCGAGATAATGTATGTATGTTTGTTTGTTTGTTTGTTTGTTGTTTATTCAGTTTACAAGCATATGTCCATATGTATATGTAAGAAATGTAGAGCGAAATTTCAGCCGGCTATTTTCATTCTGTGCTGTGTTATTAGCTAACTTAATTTAAATCTAATCCGTTAAATCCAATTTTGGATAAGGCCCTCAGTCATTTTTTATTTCAGTCACACTACGCATCGACTAGTGTTTCCAACGGTACCGCTAGAACATCAGCCGGAAAGCGGTCTATACGTCGCGGATCACCAAACTCAGAGCCCTTCTACCACACTATCGCCGGTTCTAGCGGGCTGTATGACCATGAAAACCCTACCTATGAAGAAATATCTATGAATTCGCTTAATGAAACTAAACCGTGCCTGTGTAAACCAGAAAAAACCGGTTCGTATCCCGGTTTTGGCAGTCCTACGGTAGCCAATATACCCAGACAACCACCTCCGTGGGAAGAAAACCACGTGACCTCCCCCCTGGTACCCTCGCAAAGACTTAGTCTGCATAAATCTAGTCCTAAATCTACTTGTAATTGTGATTCCACCAGTCACGTTTGTACCTGTGACAATAAATTGAACAGTATTTGTAATAGTGGACCGTTTATACTAAGTGATCTTGTGTAATATTTTGATTGTATTTATAAAACTGTAATTTTTGACCTTCGGTTTTGTATGCTTTAATAAAGATTTATTGCCTTGAATGTCGATGGTAACAAAATGTTCGTCGTTGAAAATGTTCGTCGTTGAATATTTTTGGATTGATGAAACATTTTCAACGACGAACATTATGTTTCGATAAATCGGGCCCAGATTAGTTTTAGTTTTCGATCAGCTTGGTTTTAGGTAGTGTTGTTCTGGTATACCATAACTAAAACTAAAACTTGTTGTACAAACTAATTTTCAACAGTTATACCAAAACTATAACTAAAACTAAACTAAAATCCAACGTTGTACCAAAACCATAACTAAAACTTAACTAAAATTGAACTCGTACCAAAACTATGTATAACTAAAACTAAACTAATTTGGAGGCTTATACCATAACTATTACTCAAAACTAAGGGCAGCGGAGTTTTGAGCAAACTTGTACCAAAACTCTAGTTTTGGTATAACGCTTACCAAAACTACCTAGTTTTGGTATGTACTCTGTCAAGTTTATTGGTTCGTTAGGTGTAGCCTCTAAGGCTTCAGGTGGATTCCTTAGGTCCGAGACCGAAGTGTGACTCCCCCAGCTCACTAGAAGGTAGGGCCTACGTCGCTCACTAAGCCTAGAGGATACGTAAAACTAAGATCTACGCTACCTGACCTAGAAAATACAGAAAATACACGGAAAACCGGTTAAAATGCTATTTAATAAATAAAACAGGGCATTTGGGGCAGATACAAATAATAATGACAAAGTGCAAAAGCAACGGGCCGCAGCCGAAAACACAACCGACTTTTGTTAAACTTCGTAATAAATCTGTGCCGCCTTTGAGCCAGGCACTTTACATCAATTTGTCAAAATGTGAATACGTTGACCGTTTGTTATTGTAAAAACTTCGTTAGACATAATTTCAGCCTTTATAAACACGCTATTCACATTAATTGCACTTCTTAGACATACTTCACATCCCTCTCTCTCCGATAAAGTTCGTTTTGAACTTTCCCGTGAGATTTTTCTGAGAAGTTTTTGGAGGTTGGGGTCGAAGAGGCAGTCGAGGAAAGGGGAAAACTCAACCCACATTTATCCTAGAGAAAGGGGTATATCTGCATTTATACAGGACTAGTAATTATAACAAGTATTACCAAAGCAATTAGAATTTCGAATCACAAAATCAAACTAAATCAAATTATTAATCAAAGACAAAACAAATACAAAACAAATTACTGGTCCACACGGACGGAAAAACAAAACAAAAATGTTAAAGCACATATGAATAATACCCGAATTATAAGTTTGGAATGATTGGAAGTGAGCATGGGTTTAGGTGTGTGTAAAATGAAAACCATTAGTGTCTTCTTAAAGTCGGTCGAGGTTTTTACCTTGACCCTCCCTCTCTCTCCGATGAGCAAAAATAAAACTACAGTATAAAACAGATCAAGGGTCGGGAGAGGGGTCGGATCTCGGCAGGGAAACCTTAAGTAGAAACGCATACTCGCTTTTGCATACATATTATGTTAAGCTACAGAATATATAATAAGATACCGGATTTTTCAATGTTATTTTGAATTTAGATTCTAAGTTATGGTCCGTGCGCTTGTACGGTGCGTTTGTTTTATTTATAAAAAATTTGTTTGGTCTTTGGGTTTTTATCCGTAGTTTATAAGATTCGATAGGTTATAAACATGGCCTTCATCACTTCTAGGCTTACCATAGGTGTAAGTGTAGCCCCATACGGCAGGTATACTCCATGCCTTGGTGGCCTCGGCCATATTCGCCCCAAACCGGCGGCCGGATACATAACCTGAATTGCAGGTAACACCTTTTATGGCCATTTTTGGAAATTCGTATTTAAGAGGTCAAACTACGTCAAACCCATAATTTCGTTTTATAGATGGCCCCTATGGCCTTATTTCAAATCCCAAACGCATACGTACCATTTTGAAATTGCGCACTATTGTTAGGAATACAAAAGAAGGGTCAGGTAAGGTTACTGTAGTATATATAGAGTACCGCTCAGAATCACCGACCCCTGATTCCGGAGTCAGACTCCGGAGTCAGAGTCGGAGTCATGATTCCATTGACGTAACGAACGTCAAAAGTTTTGACCATTAATCAGAAGTATCGGTTTCACCGGAATCAGTCTGACTCCGGAATCAGGGAGTCAGTTTGATTCCTGCTGACTCCGCGGGTTTTGTTATGCTGGCCAAGCTAGTGTTGTAAACAGGTGTATTTCAAATAGCAATATGAAAAGACTTCCTATTAGTTTGTTAGGGGGCACACACGCGAGAACAAAATAATCATTACGTAAAATAAATTTAAATTTTATAAAGTTGAGTTTTCTATTGCTAAAATTTTGCTCAACTTTTACAAATACGAAAGTGACTTTAAAAAATATTATGTAATTTTATTATTTGTGCATGCTAATCACTGGAACCCCTCTGTTGAATATACACGCATAAAAAAAGTTTAAAAGCTTGTCACTGCTTCAATAGCCATCAACAATATGCCACGACAATCTAGTAGTCAAGGATAAACACTGTTATGTGACGCAAATATCCAAACCAAATTTCTTCATAAATGAAATTTTACTTATTATTTATTTGACACGGTAAACATACGAAATTATAAGATACATTTATTATGTATTTTGTGTTTATTTATTATTTATTTTTTACCACAATGTAGTCATAATAGATTTAGTATACAACAAATATTCAATATATTTAACTTTCATTTTTAATATTCATTTAATTTAATTTAATTCATATTGAAATGAAATATTAAATATTTGTTCATGTAGTGCAGTGCAGTCTCATGTTATTATTAGTTTGGTCCCATATAAAATTGTATTACAAATTAAAAATAAGTGAATATAAAATTATAAATTATATAAACTATTATAAAAATTATGACAACAGTTAGCCGTTCTGCGTCCGAATTTGTGCGTTAACGCTGAATAATATATATTGTGGTTTTGCTACAAGTTGCAGGCTCTTTTAGTTCTGTGCCTGCAGTTGATATTTTCCAGTCGTGTCATAAACCAGCAGACCAGCAAAAGTAAAACTTCAGTCTCTTTTTTTAAAACTTCAGTCACTTTTAAAACTTTAAAAGATTTTGTTGCATGCTTTTCAAAAAAGGGGTTCCCCGAGACAGCATAATAAACATAATTAAATATAATTTTTTACCTTCAGTATTTGTAAAAGATATGCAAAAACTCAAAAATAACTTGAGAAAATTTAAATTGAGCAGATTATTTATTGCCATGTGTGTACATACTACAAACAGCCCCCTGCAGCAAACTAGAGTTTAGTGTTAGAGCAGTGACACGCTTTTTAAACTTCTTTTTATGCGTGCATATTCAACAGAGGGGTTCCAGTGATTACAGCATAGCATGCACAAATAATAAAATTACATAATATTTTTTAAAGTCACTTTCGTATTTGTAAAAGTTGAGCAAAATTTCTACAATAGAAAATTCAACTTTATAAAATTTAAATTTATTTTACGTAATGATTATTTTGTTCTCGCGTGTGTGCCCCCTAACAAACTAATAGGAAGTCTTTTCATATTGCTATTTGAAATACACCTGTTTACAACACTAGCTTGGCCAGCATAACAAAACCCGCGGAGTCAGCAAAAATCAAACTGACTCCCTGATTCCGGAGTCAGACTGATTCCGGTGAAACCGATACTTCTGATTAATGGTCAAAACGTTTGACGTTCGTTACGTCAATGGAATCATGACTCCGACTCTGACTCCGGAGTCTGACTCCGGAATCAGGGGTCGGTGATTCTGAGCGGTACTGTACCATACTATTTTCGAGTGATGAAAGTCATTGTACAAAATTTCTAAAGATGGGCCCAGTGCAAACAAAAACAATTATAAGGCACAATACCAGCAACATTTGAGCATAATTATGGCAGTAAAAATTTAAAATAATACACCAGTAGTAGTTAAGGATATTCGAGCAACAATACCAATATTATTAACACAGTTTATAAAACAAAATTAAAAATATTATAACGGAGTTAAAGCGTCAATCACGGGATTAATTAGAACTAAATCACATACACAGTCAACAACACACACATACATATTACACATCAGCATACATACGACACACCGAACACCAATTATAATATTGATTAACAGCATTGATCCTCCTGCTGTACGCATTACCATCTTGCTTCAATACTTGAAAGCAGAACCATTAGGTTTGATTTTACAAGGGTCAGATTGGTTCAGTTACATCCAAATTGTTGTTATTCGTTTTAGAATTTCTATCTTCCAAAAAAACCAACGGAAATTTTACAAGAAAATTACAAAAGCGGAGAAAAACGGCAAACAAACAAGAGAGAAAAGAGAAAAAAACAGCGGAAATCAACTGACACAGACAAACCAAAACACAAAACAAAACTACACAAAATAAACTAAACGCCACTCGCAGTTAGCAAACCATACACCGTACAAATCACACAAATCACGAAAGAGAAAATGAAAATAATCGACCACTACACCAGTAACACATCAAAATACACAACAATTTGATTGATTATACCTCACATACCACACACACACACACACACACACACACACACACACACACACACACACACACACACACAGAATACGCACACAGTACCACACACTACACTACACATCAATATCCATCAATTTACGCACTGTACAACCCAAAATTCCGATTTAAAACCTTTAGAGCAAGCCGAAACTCCGTTCAAATTCGTATCAAAATCATATTCAAATACGTATTTCCGTTCCCATTAGCACATCAATACTCTCGCACATCCCTACTGCATCAAAAGAAGAAGAAAAGAAAAAAATCCAGAAGAAAATAAAGGAAAAAGTTCCCAAACCTGATCAAAAATCACCCAAAACAGGTAAGAATTTAAAAAATTTATGTTAAATTTCGAATTAATTTAATTAGTGTTAATTAAATACACATAATATACCAATTATAGTTAAGGGGGAAAGGTGTTGTTTGCCTGGGGGTGGTAGTCTGGGCCATGCGTCCCTGTGCTGCCACTTGTCCCAAGTTTCCAACAACTTTCATATTTTCGTTAGTTATACCACCCCTCACTCCGCTCATTAGTCAATTTATTGTTTTCGTAATGCCAGGACAATGTGACGTGGGCGCAGTGTTAGTTTTGTCAATATGACTGCAGCTGGTCCGATTTGTTCTACTATTCTAAACGCTCCGTCGTACCTAGGTGCTAACTTCGGTGATTTATCCGGGCCTACCGGTACACTCTGTACGTTCTTATTTACGATATCACCCACAGTATATATTTTGGCTTTCACCTTCTTATCGTACCATTCTTTTCGTTGCTGCAACGCTTTTTGGATATTAGACCGTGCGATCTCCCAAGACTTACCTAATATCTCAATTAGGTCAGACTTATATTGATCTACTGATAGGTGATCGCCGCCTATGTCGGGGTCGCACAAATCTATAGGCAAAACTATATCCCTACCATGCAGCAAAAAGAACGGAGTTTCCCGCAAGGTGTCGTGCGGAGACGCTCGGTAGGTCATAATAACCCAGGGGAGAATGAGGTCCCAATCCTTCTGCTGCTGATTTACGTACCTACGCATTAATTCCCAAATAGTTCCGCAAGCACGTTCTACTATACCATTAGCTTGGGGATGGTAAGCTGTGGTTGGGAATTTGACAGACCCACAGACCTGGTAAACGTGCTGCATTAATACAGATTGAAAATATGCGCCACGATCCGTCAAAATTTCCCGAAGTACACCGTGTCTAGCTACTATCTGAGTCAAAAATTGAGCGGCGATACTTTTAGCTGTCTCATTTCGTAACGCTATGGCCTCTATCCACCGGGAAAAGTGATCAACTACGATTAATGCAGCAACGTACCCACGGCTACTAGCAGTAAAGTGGATTACATCCATAGCTATACGTTGAAATGGAGCTGTAACTGGCTGAAATTCGCCTAACGGTGCCTGAGGTGACCGAGGTCCGATGGAATGAACCGCACACGTAGGACATTCCTTAATACCTTAATAAACTGCCTTACATCCCGTGCTAACCCGAACCAAAATACAAGTGTGGAGAGTAATGCATAGGTCTTAGAATAGGCCTGGTGTCCACCACCATACATAGAGCTATGATAATACAGAAAAATCTGTTTACGGAATTTTGCAGGGATGACCAGCAGTTTATGTGCATTTTTCCTACGTCGACCGTATATGTCCACATGCCACTTGTATAAGATCTTATCTTCGTACGTATAATTGGACGGTGCGGAGTTATTTGACTCAAATGCTTCGACTAATGCTACTGTTTCTAAATCTGTACGTAACTCCTTATTCCAAACATCAGTATCCACTTTTAGGTACTCTAACACTTCCGTACTAATCACACACGCTGGTGGGAACATATTATCCGTTCCTTCACATTCTACTTCCACTACTTGGGTTTCGGTATGCAGCGGTAAGTCCTTAATTGAGTTCGTGTGGGTTATGCTTCCCGCAGCGACTCGGATTTGTCCGCCTGAAGTACTGGGACATTACGAGACAGGGCATCCGCTACTACATTTTCTCGACCTTTACGGTACTCGATTACGTATTGAAATTCCTGCAAAGCGAGTGCCCATCTAGCTAGGCGTCCACTGCCTAGGTCTCGTGTATTACCGAACAACACTTCAAGTGCCTCGTGATCGGTGACTTGGGTGAACTCAGCGTTAGAAAGGTAGTGTCGGAAATTACGCCCAGATTACTGCGCTACCTTCCAAATCGGTAACCGAATACTTAGCTTCGGCCTTGGTTAGGCTCCGACTAGCATGTGCTACAGGGCGTCTGGCCTTTCCGTACTCCTGTTCTAACACTGCACATTATCCTGAGTAACTAGCATCTGTACACAACACAAAGCGTCGTTCCCAATCCGGGAAAATTAGCATAGGAGCTTCAGTAAGAAGCTTACGTAAGGTATCAAAAGCGCTTTGGCTATACTCTGACCACATGAATTTAATATTCTTCGTCAGTAGCTTATTTAAGGGGGCCGCCTTGGCTGAAAAATTCTCAATAAATCTACGATAATAAATTGCAAGGCCCAAAAACGATCTTAACTGCGTAATATTCCTAGGTACTGGGAATCTACGTACTGCTTCGACCTTTTTAGGGTCCACGGCTATTCCTTGTTCAGACAGTATATGACCTAGGTATTCGACCTTGCGCCTACCAAACGTACACTTCTTAAGCTTCAAACGAAGTCCATTAGCTAACAATTTTCGAAAAATAATTTCGATCATTTGCAGGTGGTGGTCCTCATCGGGGAAGGTACCAAAATATCATCTATATACACAGGGCATTCCGTAATTATAGATTCCATAATTCGTTGGAAAGTTGCCGGGGCGTTTGTTAACCCAAACGGCATTACGTTCATTTGGAATAAACCCATGTGCGAAATGAACGCGGTTTACTCCCGATGTGGAGGGTACATCTCCACCTGCCAATTACCGGATGCTAAATCTAAGGTAGAGAAAAATTTGCCATGCTTAAGAGAGTCCAGTATTTCATCGATCTTAGGCAACGGGTATCGGTCCTTTTTAGTAATTTCGTTCAACCGTCGGTAGTCTATGACGAAGCGAGTGGTACCATCCTTTTAAGCTACCAACATACAGAGAGAAGACCAGGGACTACTAGATTTTTCACAAACCCCTTGGTCCAGCATAGTTTTTATATGCTTTTCAATTTCTTGCTTATTAGATGGATTTGCACGAAAAGGAGCCGAAGTTACTGGACCATTATTCCCCGTATTTACTACATGAAAACCCTTTTTGCATCTTCCCATATTTTCGGGGGTAGCAAATACTTCTTTGTACTTGCAGGCTAACTTGGCTAGGGTCTGCTTAGTTTTAGGGGGAAGGTCACAATTTTCCAATTCCAACCCCTTTAGTACCTCTTCGTCAGATAGTAATGTAGGGTTATCTGGGTCTGGGTCGAAAGATGGCAACTTTCTCGTTACAATCCACCAGTTGCTCGTACTGATGTATATACTGCTCGAAATCTACGTAGCGGGGTGTATACACATTCCCAATTTGCGAGTAATTCTCACACTCCTTGGTATACTGTTGCTGATCTACACCTGCGTACAGTGTGATGCCTCCCAAGTTATCCCTCTTAGGCCATGCGTACCGCTTATCCCAAGGGAGTCACCACTAGAGTATACCCTATTTGTTTGTACGTGCATAGCAATGGACTACATATTCTCAGTTAAGGTGGTAGTTGCGTTTTCGAGGTTTTTGTGATTTCTATGTAAACTTTGCGCCACCAGTACTCAAGTTATAAGTGACGCCTGAGCATGAATTTTTGGGACAGTACTCTAAACGTCAAAATCCCCAGGCATGTCTCTCACTTTTTCGAAATTTCACCTGTGGACATTTTTAGAGGGTTTTAATTACAAAAAAATATCTTAAATTTTCGGTGCGTTTGCTTTTCAGCTATTTTCTCAGTAAATTGACTAGTTATTAAAAAAGTGGGGGACATGCCTGGGGATTTTAAACATGTCAAAAACCTTACCAACTTTCAGCCCCAACAGGTAATCGTATGATTCAGAGCTGTGGCGCAAACTTTTTGTAAAAAATTGTAATATTTTGGAAAGGACCTTTCTTTAGTCGCTTATACTGGAAACAAAATCACAGGTTAAATTTCAATGCATGGCATACATTTTGGAAACATATTGTTCTACCTAATGCAAAAGACCGCTAGTGATTTGAATTTGTAAACGCTGAGCTATGGCTTTTCAAAAAAACACCTAAAAACGCAATTACCCCCTTAAGTAACACTGTTTACAATCAGACTCACAGTATACAATCACACCGTTAGCAGATTTAGGTCGGACCATACGTGCCTGTGCAACTGAACTGCCTTGTCGTAGCTGTACGTACGTACCAGAGAGATTGAAGGCTCGTACGTGCGTAGGTTGCGCTAGGTCGTAGATTAGGCCATTAGGTATATAAATGCCTTTTTCTTCCAATAGTTCCAATTTAGGTTCTAGATACAAAGTTTCGGCATCAACTTGCAAACACACTGTGGACTGAGTTTCACGCTCTATGAAATTGTTCTGTTCCTATTTTTCCTCTTGCAGTCCTTTTCTATTTGCAAATTGCCGATCCTTTTGCAAAACTATTGGTACTAAAATTTCGGAATTCGGACCTATCTCTACGTCCTCACACAAAACCACGCACATACCATCCTCCTTACTCGTACGTATACTATCTAGAATGGGGGTAATTTCATAAGCACCTCGTATAAATTTTCCGACATTATAGAATGAGAAGCTCCGGTATCTAACAATGCAAATACAAACAATTCGGACATACGTGCGACAATTATACAGGCACGGCCACGAGATATACGAGTTTGGGGTCCGATGTAATAATTATCGGTGTTTGACAATTCCGTTTCGAGCTTATTTCCTTGACGGTATCAGTGCTGGAAGTTTGAGGGGGAAAGGGGACTGGTTCTCTAGATTTTGGGCGGGATTCTCCTCCTTTTTCCAATTTTTTCTTTTTAAAAGGTACTCTCTAGGGTCAACTATCTGCTCAATGATGGGATTTGTTTTATATACCCCTGACTCCGAGCCATTTTCGGCTATGGTGGAACTATTGAATGGCCATTTCGGAGTCTCCCCGGAGGTAACCGTTGTTTCTGGCCCCGAGAAACTATGTAAGCTAGTTATCACTGTCTTAGGACTTTGGGCCGGAACGAGTTTTCCTCCCTGTAGCCGTCTCACATTACGTAATACTGTAAGTCGATTCTGCTCACACTGCATACGTAACTGTTGAGCCGTGGTTAAAGAACAGCGTTGAGGCAGCGATGGATTTGGTTCAGATTTGTCCTCCTCACAACCCTTCTTTTTCTTTTTGTTTTTGCGCTATTTGCGCTTGACTGAAAGCGTTGGTAAATTTTCAGTTTCTGAATTTGGAACCATTCCAGTTCCTTTGGGTTGTTGTGAGGACTTGGGGTTCTTTTTCCCCGCACTAGACAAAAGAGCAAATTGGTTGCCACAGGTATATAATCGTTTCTGCTTTTTGATGCGAGAGCCGTCGGACGATTTCCGGAAACTAGGCTTGGGTACCGGTATAAACTGCTTAGGCTGAAACCCGCTGAAACTCCCTATTCCGGTCAAACTTAGGCTGAAACCCGACAAAAAACCTATCGTTACAGTTCCCTGACTGGTTGGCATGCCGTACATAGCGGCCACGGTAGTTACTACTATCTACCCTAGACAAACTTCTCCCTCGAGCATGGTTAGCAGACCGTTGCTCTGGATGTTGGATCTGGTACACGTAGTGACTATCATATCCATCCATTACGTACGGTTTGGTCTGTGCACGGTCGGCCGGATAGTAGAAACTAGAAACTGGAACCTGCAACTAATCATAAATATAACGGGGGGGGTTCCTACAGTTAGCACTTCACCCTGTTGGCACCTTTCAAATTTTGAATTTTCCGATTGCAAATTTTCAGGTTGAGTTTGAAACATTCTGAACAATTTCCAACGCTGTGCATCAGTCAAATTTGAATTATATACTACCGTCTTCGCGGTAATATTTTCACAAGGATGGTCTTCAGATTTGATTTTGGACTGCAGATGTTTTAGTGGGTTAGAATCAATGTTAGGTTGTGAATTTTGGTTAGACGAAATGTATATATTCTGCTGAGCACTTGGAGACGAGCAGGTTTCTGGTATCTGGATTATGCGATCCGGTGTACCCGCCTGTTCGCATCCAATTTGCACCCTGTCCAAACTTGAATTATTCGCATGCTTGTCCCGAGACAAATTTGCACCAGGGAAGTCGGGGGTTTTGGGGGACAGCCGGGACTCTCTCTCCCCCACTAACGAAAATTTTCATTTCGAGGTCGGATAGGTCTTGGCTGCCGAAAAGCTGGGGAGGAGTACCGTGGACCCGGGTTACCTACCGTAGCGCAAATTTTGGCTACAGAACGAGGTGGACCCTCGTACCGGTGCTGGGGAGGACCCATAAATCAGGGTGGACCTCGAGGAGGGGAACCCCGCATCCGATCCTGATTGTAGAAACAATCCCGGGTAATATGATTATTGCGCCGACAAATGGCGCATGGGGGTGGTGGTGGTGGACGGCGATAATTTTCCTGTACGCCCATATAATATCGCGGTTCAGGTGTATATCTATGCTGGCTGTCTTGGCCCTGAAAATGGGGTTGGGGAGGGGGGTGAACTGGTGCTGCATGCTCATAGAACATACCTGTTAGTTGATCGAATTTTTGAGTGAGAGCTTGGACCTGTTCCACCAAATTTTGGTGTGCTCTGAAAATTTTGTCGAAATTTTGGGATTCGGCGGCTGTGGTTGTTGCACTGGCCAATTCGGGTCCTGCGAAAGTGTGGGTGGGCGTGGTCGATGCCGATTTCGGACCATCCTTCGACAGGTCGACTTGGTCAGGCATGGCTGCGACCGCGGCGTATGGTTCCGACCCGAGCATATGTCTTTCGACGCCCGTTATAATTTCCAGGGCTCGGTTTAGGATTGCAGCGCCCGTTCCCCTCCATTTTTTAGCATCAGCTAGGACCGGGATAACTTTTTCCCTCAACTCTGGCTTCAGGCCTTTTTTCACCTGTTCTAAAATTCGACTGGACTTCAGGTTTTCAGGTTCAGAACTAAAAGCTTTGGCCGCCAAGAGTTGGAGCTCGGTAATATAGACATGGGAATTTTCCGCCGGACGCTGATAACGGGCGAAAAAACGTTCTGCCCACTGTTCGTTTGTGGTGGGGAAGGGCTCATAAATACAAAAAAGGAGGGCTTTGAGTCCCTCATAAGATTCAGGCATCCCTAATTCGCCAATTTGAGTCAAGATCCTATCTCCCAAACAGTCGGACATCAAGGCCAACCAGACATGCTCGGGTACGCCGTTGATTTTGGCCAAAGACTCAAAGTTTCAGACAAAATTTGAAACTTTGGTTGCAGCACCTGTACCCTAAAATGGTGGCTAATTTCTGAACGCTGCGATGTAATCACGGCGTGGGATTTCCAGGAAATTCATTTTGGGAGGGGGGGTGACAAATCTGTTTCTTGCTTCTGCTCCTCTTCAGTTTTCACCTACTGGTTTTCTATCACCAGAAATGTCAATGAAGGGTCTAGTTTTCCTTCAAATTTTGGGATAGTTGGGGGGAGGGTTCTTTTCGCTTAAATTCGGTTCAGAGCCGTGTTTTTCCTTATTCCGAGCCTTTACCCTGTCCACTATTGTTTTATCTTCCAAACTATTTGAGTCGGGGATTTCCGAAACTGAACTACGCCGAGGTGGAGATCTTTGGAGGCTCATGAACTTTTAAGCAAAAATTTCCCAGAAAAATGAAAAATTAGGGGCGAAAACCATAATAAAAAAATTCCATAGGTTAAGTAGCGCAAATATTAAAAATTTCCCGAAAATTAGGGCAGCATAAAACGCCTAAGGGGAGGCATTTTCCAGACAAAACGCAAGAAAACCACAAGAATGACGTATTTTGACCCTACTTTCAGGCCTGAGTGCTCGACATTTGGTCTGGCAGCCTCGCCATGTCAAGAAAAGGAGGGGGGATTCTTACCGAAAGAAAGACAGCATCATCATCAGAATGACCCAGCGGGGATTTGAACCACCCATCTCTGGATCTGCAGACCAGCGCTCTACCGTTGAGCTACTGAGCCGATATTGAGCAATAGTAATTCCCTTTAAGGGGGGGGGCTACCCAGGTCAAAAATCAAAGTTCTCCAAATTTGCTTATTTTCACATATGTTACTCCCCCAAGGCACCCAAACCTCAGATAAGAACAATTAAGCTTGAAGGTGCACTTTTGGTTCAGTGCGTTTGTCAATGTAGTTACATAGGGAAAAGTACGCCAAAAAGCCTAAAAGTAGCCCTTAATTGGACAGTTCTACCACAAACCACTTCAAGCCAATTAGACTGAAACTTGGCATAGTAGTAGCTCACACGTATGCGCAAAATCGTATGATCCGGATTTTTGATATGTGTTTTCAATTCTAAAATCGAGGGCGAAATGTGAAAAAATGGCCGTTTTTTGGGCCCGCCAAATTTGAGTGATTTTACATTTGGCGTCACTGCTCAGGCCATGGGCAAAAATTTAAAAAAATGGATCATAGAGGTTGAGATATGACATTAGGCTGTCGAATCATGTAAAATTCAGCTTCGTCAGTATTAACAAAAATTTCGAGTAAAGGAACGCTTTGTGAGCACAAAAAACTTTTTTTTTCGCCTATGATTTACACGTAAAATTGAATTTTTGAGAGCCCCTAGTAAAAAATTGGCAAGAGCATTGGTTCCAGTTTGTTACATCTGCGATGCGCCTTCCTTGGGGTTACATAGTGTGCAAATTTGAAGCGAATCGGAGAACCTAAAATTTTCACTTATACAGGTAGCCCCCCCCCTTAAGAACATTTAAGGGGCCTATCTTACTTCACATCCCTTCCCTTCTAGTAAACTTCGACCCGAAGTTTCCCTGTGCTGTGTGCACTACTACTATCTATGGGGCATGGGCACCCGGGGTAGAGGAGCGCCGAGAGCCGTCCCTTATTATAAGTACCTTCTCTTCTTCTTTCTTCTCTTCTCTATAAGGCAAGTGTCGCGAGGTCCTTTTTTTGGACTCATCTTCTTCTGCGGACACTGCCCGAGACTGATAAGCTCTCACTCCTAGCCGGGACAAGGAGTGGCTCCACTGCAAAGCTACCTCGGCGATAATTCCTCAATACACTCTCACCACCACTCTGCCCATGCCACTCAAGGGGGTATGTCCCCCCAACAACCCATACCTAACGCTACCTGACTCAGTTTTGCGACCAGGAGATTCCAAGGTCATCGTGGCGGCCTTGCCATGTCTATTGTGTTTATTGCCATGCCAAGTTTATTGGTTCGTTAGGTGTAGCCTCTAAGGCTTCAGCTAGATTCCCTAGGTCCGAGAAAGAAGTGTGACTCACCCGGCTAGAAGGTAGGGCCTACGTCGCTCACTAAGCCTAGAGAATAGGTAAAACAAAGATTTACGCTACCTGACCTAGAAAATACAGAAATTACACGAAAACCGGTTAGAATGCTATTTACTAAATAAAACAGAGCATTTGGGCCAGATACAAATAATAGGGACAAAGTGCAAAAGCAACGGGCCGCAGTCGAAATCACAACCGACTTTTGTTAAACTTCGTAATAAATCTGTGCCGCTTTTGAGCCAGGCACTTTACATCAATGTAAATGTGAGTACGTTGACCGTTTGTTATTGTAAAAACTTCGTTAGACATAACTTCAGCATTTATAAACACGCTATTTACATTAATCGCACTTCTTAGACATACTTCACAGCTCTACCAAAACTAACAGTTTAGGTACAACGCTTACCAAAACTTCCACGTTTTGGTAAACGATGGGAGAATACGTAAATTTGTATTAGCGACTTATGTACAGTATGTAGGACCAAGAGCACATAATAGGAAGAGTATGACACTCTTCTTATTATGCATACGGGCAGCGGGCGTACATACGTCTAATGCGGAGCGAAAAATAGCCCGTTTATGTACGGTTTTGAGGGGGAACCCCCCTCAACTGAAGACCCCGTACTCAAATTGGGGTACACCTCCCTCAGTTCAGTACACCCTCTTCAGTTTATGGGGGATACCGCCCCTTATTTCAAGACAAAACAATGTTTTGAAATGAGGGGGGTACCCCCCTCAAATGATGACGGGTACTGAACTGTGAGGGGGAACCCCCCTCAGTTGAGTATGGGGTATCAAACTGAGGGGGCTAACCCCTCCCTCAGTTCAGTACCCCGTCTTCAGTTGAGAAGGGTACCCCACCCTCAAAACCGTACATAAACGGGCTATTTTGCACTACACATTGGACGCACGCCCGTAGGCAATAGGCATAATAGGAAGAGTGTCATAACCTCCTATTATGTACTCTTGGTAGGACATATACGTATGTATACGTATACGTTTTAACAAAATATACAAAACTTTTTGTCGAATGTCTTCATTTCCACGCCAGAGTTTTGTTTATATTAATAAGGCTGTCCCCCTTTGGTCTTTATTGATTAGGTAGAAAAATTTCTGCTTTTCAAAAAAAAATTAACTTATGCTGCAATTTCATGTCTACACGAATAGATTATGCTACATTTACTTGTGTAATACACTGTCCGATGTGACGTCATCATCTTTTTTTTGTTTTAATTTAATGCAAAAAATTATATAAATTACATTAGCAAAAAGTGCAATTTCTGAGCTTTTGATTGGTGTATTGAACGTTCAAAACGGCTACGCATAATCGAAGTTACAAGTGGAAATGGTAAGTGAACCGAATGCACAAAGGCAAGTTGTTAACAACTTGGCTTTGAACAACAACAATAACACAACAGTCTGAGTATGTTATCCAAAATTCATGGATTTAGCAGATTTAGTTAGAACGATTATCCAAAATTGTTTTGATTTATTTAGGCGCGCGCTAAATCTGTTAAATCAGCTAAATCTAAGAATTTTGAATAACAAATTTAGCAGTGCTAAATCCATTTAAGGTGGTACTTGCATTTTCGAGGTTTTTGTGATGCTGTGTAAAGTTTGCGTCCACAGTACTCAAGTTACAAATGAAACCTGAGCATGAATTTTTGGCACAGTACTGTAAATGGTCAAAATCCCCAGGCATGTCTCTCACATTTTCGAAATTTCACTCATGGACATTTTTAAAGGGGTTTAAGGTGGTAGTTACGTTTTCGACAGTTTTTATAACGTGCTATAACTTTTGATTGACTCAACGAATTTAATAGCTGTCTTTTTCACGTTAAAGTACTTGACTGAAACTACACTTATGCACATTATCTAGCTTAAATCTGTAACAAGCTAGTCTACAGACACTGATAAAGTAGTCAAATTTCGTGAATTTTTGCATTTTTTATGTTTTGCTTGTAAAATTGACAGTGTAATTCCAAATATTTTCATTCTTTACACCAACATAGTCAATAACAGGGTGAATTTTAATGCTAAGTTTGGTGCATTTATATGATGTCGAAATAAAGTTACGGACCTTCAATTTTGAATTTTTTCGAAATTTGAAAAATTTACAAATTTTTTAATCTAATTTTTTCACAAAATGGGCTAAATTAATACAAATAAAAAAATTGACACATCAGAAATTGTTTAAAAAACATGTAAAATAACGCATGAAAAGATTGCAACATTGAGACTTGAGATTTAGTCCACGGAAGCACATTTTTACAGATTTCTGTGAATAAAATTAATGTAACGCAAAAATTAAAATTTTTGAAATTTCAACAAAAAGTAGACACATATGCGTGCCAATTTATCCCAAATTTTGAACAAAATCCTTCTAGTAGTTGTCAAGTTTTGCGGACTTTTGTGTAATGCACTTTAGTTCAAAAACGAATGTTTCATAAATGTGACGTAATCTCAAAAAGTGAAAAGCGGAAGGATAAGTTTTGGCATCTAAATTGAAGGTTTTTGACATGCCCGTGTGTCATTTTTTCTTTTTTCAATAAACGGCCTTTTTGACTAGCTACTACTTTGGCTTAGCTAAACATAAAATTTACGAAAAACTGTCGTAACTGGCTGAAAAATATTTTCTGTGAAAATTAAAAATGATTGTTTCAAGCTATTTTAGCAAGCATTTATCTCATAATAATTTGTAGTTTCCTAAAGTAATATGCGTACTCTAATTTATTGATTGAAAATTAATAGTAAGTTGTCAAATGTTACTCCTGCAAAACTGTCGAAAACGTTACTACCACCTTAATTACAAGAAAATGTGCAAAACTTTCGGTTTTGCCTTTGTTTTCAAAGCCATTTTCTCGGCAAAATGACTAGTTATTAAAAAAGTTGGGGAGATGTCTAGGGAATTTAAACATGTCAACAACCTTACCAACTTTCAGCCTCAACAGGTAACGTATGTGTGTATCAGAGCTGTGGCGCAAACTTTTTGTAAAAAATCTTAATATTTTGGCAAGGACCTTTTTTTTGCCACGTGTAGTTGAAAGAAAATCAAAGATTAAATTTCAATGCATGGCATGCACGTAGACAAGATACGTTATACTTAATGCAATGACCGCTTGTGATTTGAATTTGCAAACGCTGAGCTATGGCTTTCCAAAAAACACCTAAAAACGCAATTACCCTCTTAATCAAGTCCGTTAAATCAAATCCGCTAAATCTGTTTTGGATAAGGGGGTGTGAGACTGTGATTTATGCCTAGAGTATATCTCTCCCTAGGCAGCCTTAGTCTGACGCCTTCTAGTTTTGGCCATTGCTTGAGCTACGTGGGTCGTAAAGAGATCACGAACCACTATACAACAGAGAAATTAATGGAGCACAAAATAGTGACTAGGAGTTTAGGACGCTACGTTTCTGCGTTATATTATAAAGCTCAGTTTTGAATTCGTGAAAATGTACGTTACCCTAGAGTATAAACACAGCAACCGTGCGCCTGTCACAGTTGATTGACAGAACTAAACCACATTGACACTGCTGTATTTGACAATGCTGCACAAACACCTGACTGCCAGAGTTGCAATCAAATTGCTCAATGATTAATTAAGCATAGGCTTTGTTGTGTGACAGTAAGTACTAAAAGTTTGCCGCCTTATACAAAAATCAAAAGATCTACATTTCCAAAAAGCAGCTTACCTAAAGATCCGTTCAGTAGAATAAACTAGTTAAGTTTTATAGCACCAGACTTGGTAGTTCATCGTGAAGTATCTTACGTGACCCACTGGGTATTGTATGTAGAGTTAATCACGATAAAATCAATATGATTATACCATAACTAAAACTAAAAATTCACTGAAACTATACCTACCATTACTATAAACTATACCATAACTAAAACTATACCATAACTAACTAAAACTAATTTTTTTCCTTGCTCATAACTATAACTAAAACTAAACTAAAATTAAGCCTTCTACCAAAATTATAACTAAATCCTAACTAAAATTAAGGGTTATACCAAAACCGTAACTAAAACTTAACTAAAACTATAGTTTATACCAAAACTATAACTAAAACTAAACTAAAATTTTCTGATGGAACAACACTAGTTTTAGGTTATTTTTAGCTAATTCAATTAAACATAAAACGAAGTTGTGCATACATTAGGTTAGTTTCAGGTATATACAGAATTTTTTAAGGTATTAGCTGTTAATATATCAACTGTTTTAAATTGGTTATTTATGTAGCTATGGTGAAGCATGGTTCAAGGTTCATTGTAGCCAGATTGGTTTAGGTATGTTAGTTTTACATATCTAGTTCAAATAAAGTTATGTTCAAAATCCCGACAAATTTCATAACAATAAGTTTCACTGTGGAATTCTCTAAACAACAATTTGCGCCGTTCTGGCGAAATATTTGTAAATGTTAAAACGCAAACCACGGGCTTCTGGTTTTGCCTTTAGGGCCGAATGCACAGAAATAAACGGAATCAACTAGGGCAAAAAAGTTAACATATTTTCATTTGAGTTAGAGTAAAGCAAATGGTTTAATTTAATAGTCACAGTTAAAGTTAAGGTTACATCACTAGCTTTTTTCAACATTAAGCTTAAAGTTCGATCTCTGTTTTTGTTGAAGTTAAAATTAAAGTATAATCACTAACTTTTTCAAAAGTTAAAGTTAAAGTATATAATACCTATCCCATATATGTAACTTATTCAAGTTTTGAATAAAAGTTATAGTTTTAGTCAAAGTTTAGAAATTAGGGGATTTTAAGTTAAAGTACGGGTGCTTAAATTAAAAATAAGCTATGTAAAATAAGACCCTTAACTTTTTTGTAGTTAAAGTTCAAATTAAAGTAAGACTACTATTTTTTTTAATTTCAATTAAAGTTAAAATTCTAATAATACCAGTACGGAGAAATTAAGTAAAAATCTATTAGAAAACATCGAAAAGAACTCAAGAGAACCTAGCCTTAATCTCAAATTGCACGTAATACATGCCCCTCTCCAAAACCGCCGGTGCCTACCCCTGTCTACTTTACTCTACGTACTTGTGCAGTCAATTAACTTTGAAAAACTATGTAACTCAAACTTTATTTCCGCATTCTGAGGCAAGCTTTTGCTGACATTTGCTGCTTCAATTCTTGTTTTACTTCATTCTAGAGAGGGAACTATTGTAATGAAATTAGGCTGCTGCAGTGCAAAACGCCCTGAGGCCCAAACGTCAGCCAAATAGGCAAGAAACCTTGTCCACACATACACAACAAACTTTCTGTCAAACTTTATTTACGTGCGTATGGCCGTATTTTGTCGTAGTATATAATCCTTTAATCGTCAAGTATTATTACACCTCCTGTTATGCGTACGAAGTTTGCCCTTGAAACTTCTGTCAAAATCAAGTAAGTCGGTTATTAAGACTTATCAAGTTATGACTGCAGTTCGAATTTTGTCTGTTATTTGTGACAGGACTTAATAATTACGGTTGAACTTGAGTGTGGTAGATTGTCAGTTCGAATTTTTTTGTTGTGCGCTTCCTATTGTCAAGTTTTTGAATGGTATTGGAAAGATTTAGTTAGTTCAGTGCATAACTGCAATTTTCACGGTTTTTCAGTTTTTTTATTGCTTAATTACGTTACTGTACTTGTACAGTAAATGTATGTACATTTAATTTTTTACGCGGCGGCCTCAGCCGCCGCGTATATACTATAGTGCGATCGATGATTGATATTCGATGATTACATATACTTCTATTGTAAAAGTGGAGGCAGGTCATGAAAAAGCACTGTTTGTGTGGGCGTGTGTATGAGTTTGTGCATTATATGCGTTATATGCATTAAATAAGTAGCGGAATGAAACTGTTGATTTCCAACGCCGCTTGTGCGTTGCGTGTGTCAGATCATACACAACATGTACGTCTACAGGAATTTAATCTAATTGAGCACTGTTACGACGAAACCTGTTGCGACAATGCTCCATAGATTATTTATCAGCGCGTTAGATCCAGCACATGTCAGACTTTAGATGCCGTTGCTAACCATGCGGTTCGCGACATTATCATCTGAATGCTCATTTTATGGAACGGCCAGTTTTTTCTCGTATAAAAAGAAAGTATAGAAAGTGAAGTATGGTGTACAAAAACACGATTTTAGCAGTCTAAATGTTTCGTATGTAACATAAAGCATGAAGTTAATTCACCAAACCTTATATGGAGTAAGCGGCTGCCAACGCTGCCACTGAGGTTGGTAGTCGTACACGATGGCTTAACTTGCATATTATGCATCGTCAATAGGGCCTGACCGTGATCCTATTTTTCATAAAATTTACGTAATTTTTTTAACACAAATTGATCCAAAAAAAGCGCTATTGCGGCAGTGAGTCTCCACACAGACAAATTTCAGATTCATTATTTGACTGTAGCTACATATTGTGTAGATTTATAACAGTAAAATGTCACATATGAGTTTTTCGGATATACAAAGTTAAAACCATTGCTTCTGACACTGCTGGGCCCTGTTGCATAAAACACTGATTACTGATTAATCAGTAAATTTTTACCATCACTGTTCTATTTGCGTTGCATAAACACCATCAGTAATCAGTAATCAGTAATCTGCAATCAGTAAATTTTAATTCAGTCATCAGTAAAACTTTTTCATAATTTTTCACTGATTATTCCATCTGCGGTTCACTGATAAATCATCAGTAAATCACTGATAAAACATTAGTAAAATACTGATTAACCATCAGTGCATCAGTAAATCATCATCAGTAATTTTACAGATATTTCACAGTAAAAAAGCGTTGCATAAATCACTGATAATTCATTAGTAAAAAAGCATCAGTAATCAGTGAAAAATACTAAATTAATCAGTAAAATATCAGTGTGCGTTGCATAAAGAACATCAGCATTTACTGTTTACTAATGAAATTTCTTAAATTTATAATCAGTCTAAATTGACTGATTATCCACTGATTATATACTTGTTACTCTTTACCAGCTTAACCAATCATTACACTTAACACTCTATATGAAAGCTACATTTTTGCTCTTTTGTTTGTTGTATTTTTTAAGTTTCCTACGTTTTAAAAATCTGTTTTTATGATATTTTTCTTACACCAGCTACGTGCTATTTATATCTAAAATGTTGCGCAATTGAGAAACTTAATATCATTTATATTTAATTTGAGAATTTATTTAAATTATGAATTTAGTATTTCCAATAAAAGTAAACCACTGATGATAATAATTGTCATAATTATATCAAACATTCAAACTACATTACTACAAGATATGAAAAAATAGAAAATCGATCAGACAGTGTCGGATGTCGATGCCAGCAAACTGAAACAGACATTCATTTTTAATAACTGAATTCTACAACGATGCTTTTTTGGTAAAATTACGGATTATCAACATCAGTATTTTATGCAACGGAAATTTGTCTACTGATGAATGATGCAGCGGTTACTGATGGTTAATCAGTAAAATTTCATCAGTGTTTCATTGTCACACTGATGAAGCATCAGTATAATACTGATGGTTCAACAGTATAATACTGATGGCAGCCATCAGTATTTTACTGATGAAACCATTAGTAAAAATTTATCAATGGTTTGCCATCACTAAACATTTTTTATGCAACGCAAAAATTATTACTGATGATTGATAATACAAATTGCTGATGACAGCCATCACTGATCACTGATGGTTTTATGCAACAGGGCCCTGGTCATGTTCAGTTATAAAAGTTGGCATCAAAATTTTTTGGTCCGCGTTTTATATTCGAAAAATATCCTCAGCACTACAAGCATGTCGCAACGACCTCTATCTAAAATTAATTTAACTCTACTCGCAAAACGTTCTTGTTTTATAAATTTTAGTGTTACTATGTTAAACTGTGATCCGAGAAGCTCGTAGTACAGTTTTTGTACATAAAGGAAAAGAATGGTTATTCAGATTGGCTTGCTTTGTGATACTGCGGTTAGATGCGGTGCACATTGAAACAAGAAACGGACCGAAAACAGCCTTAGACTCGATCTGCGATGCCGGTGGGCTAACGGCGTCAAAACATTTAAAAAATTGTAAAAACAACTTTGTCTTTATCTTGTCGAAGTTACATATTGTTTATACAATACTGACATAGATACATAAGTTGCTTGTCGGCGTACGACGAGTTTCAGCCTTTGCGAAAAGTGAAAAGATTTGCGATAAGTGACCAAGCTTGGACGCAAAGTGACGAAAAACACAAAAGCAAATGAAATTTTTGGTGAAATTATTTTTTACTTTATTAAGTTGAATTGTGTTCGTGTCTACTGTCTAGTGACTACTTTTTAACAAAAAAGTTTTTGTTCATCACTATACGGCCTGTCACGCATAAAAGTGACCCCCTAAAATTTGTCCCTAAAATCCGGTTAAAAGTTTCCCCCCAGACACTTTCATCTGGATAGAAGTGTCCCCCTCTAAAATTGCCATTGATGGTTCAGTTCAACATCTGGTTCAGGTTATTATGTGTGCAATGTGCATTCTACAGACAGAGCAGGACGTACACATAACAAACGGAAGTGAACCTGATCCTGAACCAGAAGTTGAACCTGAACAAGAAGATGAACCTTAGCCAGAAATTGAACTAAACTATCCTTGGCAATTTTAGTGGGGGACACTAAATTCAGATAAAAGTGTTCGGGAGGGGGGGCAAATTTATCCAAAGGGGGACACTTTTATATCCGGATAATAGTGTCCGGGGGGACACTTTTATCCAAATACATAAAAGTGTCCGGGGAAATACTTTTAGCCGTATAAAAGCGTCCGGGGGGACAAATTTTAGGGGGGACAATTTTATCCGTGACAGGCCAACCTTGGTAACATTTAGCAAAAAAAGAAGCTCGTCGTACGCCGACAAACAGGGAACTTACTTGCACAGTACTGTTTTCAGTCGCCAACACTTCAACCTACATACATACCAGCATGATTTAGGCTTTAACTTAAAGAACTTAAAGGCTTTAACAATTTGATTGGCTGACGAAAAATAATTGCTCAGAACATTTTCAAAGTCGAAACTGATTTTGTAGGAAAAATGTTTTCAGTTTGCTGAACAGTTTGGGTTTGGGGGCAGATTATGATAGGGCTCGGTTTACGCTTTTTGTCCCAAATATGCAACAAATCTACTGTCTGACAAGCTGGTCAATAGAAAGAGTGTCATAGTCTTCTTATTATATACTCTGGGTCGGATAAAAGCCTTTGGGATCAACGCAGTGAGGTCTAAAATGATTGTGCCAATTTTCACGTTTTTTAATTTGGTGAATACATTTTTCTAATTGAATTTTCTAATTTATTAATTAATTTCCTAAAGATAATTTAGTAATTTTACATTATCTTAGACAAAATTTGTCAAAGACAAAATTAGTGTGATATCGAATTGCATCAGGTACGAAGTTTTACACAGCAGCAGCAAAAAACTATCAAAGGCATTTATCACAGTTTTATACACCAACAAGTTTATAGTCGTTTTTAGACGTTTTTTTGCTTATCGAGTTCTGGGCCCGATCTATAGAAACAAAATGTTCGTCGTTGAAAATGTTCGTCGTTGAAAAAGCAAACGTTCGTCGTTGGAAAACAAATGTTCGTCGTTGAAAAACAAATGTTCGTCAGTGAAAAACTAATGTTCGTCGTTGGAAGTTCGTTGTTGAAAATGTTCGTCGTTGAACAATTTTTCAACGACGAGCTTTGGTTTTTTAGAACATTATTATGTTCTAAAAGAACATTATTATGTTCTTAAAGACAAAAGCTCGTCGTTGAAAAAATTTTCAACGACGAACATTTCAACGGAGCTCAAGACATCCGTTGAAATGTTTGCCGTTGAAAATTTTTCAACGACGAACATTTGTTTTTCAACGACGAACATTTGTCCTATCTATAATTAAGTGTTATGTTCGTCGTTGAAAATGTTTCGATCAATCCAAAATTTTCAACAACCAACATTTTCAACGACGAACATTTTCAACGACGAACATTTTGCTTCGATAAATCGGGCCCTGAAGTTTCCCAAAATAAAAAACCTAAATCTTCGATTTTACAGTACGAACTTTATTTTGCGTACAACTTCAGTGTAACTTAACGTTCCCAGGTAAGTTTTTTGATTCGGTTATTAGACAAAATGTCGACCTGCATTTTTCGTTTTTTCCCAAAGTATTATTTCTTTCTAAACTTTCAAAATAAATTAAAGTTTAAACTCTGTCTTTTAACAGCCATAACAGCATTAACTCTGTGATAGAATGTTAAAATTGCCCCTTCATACTGTATCATTAAATTTATATCAAATTTTCATCAAAATTGGTGTCACTTAAATTTAATTAAATTTATATCACACTATGTAAACTATGCCAAAACTACTATTAAAACAATTTATTGTCTTGTATTTAAAGTTACTTATTGCAGGGTGCCGATCGTAAAATATAAAATTTAAAAGTTTTTTTTTCAAAAATGTATAGTTTGAAGTGTTGAACTGATATAAATTTCACTTTATTTTCACATTTGTTGACAAATTTTGTTTTAGTTTTTGAGTCTGTTTTATAACTCATCTCGCTGTCAGAGCATTAATGAAATTTAAATTATGTTTTACTTCAACCCAAGTTACGGTAATTTGTTGTTAAATAAGACCCCTATAAATTTTGTAAGCGTAGGTTGTTTTAGGAATGTGAATAAATATTTCTTTGATAAAATTTTGCTACATTACCTAAAACAGTTAAAATGTTGCTTACATAATTTCAGCAACGTTATTAAAATGTTGCTTACATAATTTCAGCAACGTTATTAAAATGTTGCTTACATAATTTCAGCAACGTTATTAAATGTTATTAAAATGTTGCTTACATAATTTCAGCAACGTTATTAAAATGTTGCTTACATTAATTTCAGCAACGTTATTACAATGTTGCTTACATAATTTCAGCTCACGAACAAGCATGAATTAAAGTCTAACCAGAAATTGCTGAGCCCTGATGGCTTGTTTTTTGTGACTACTCGCTTTGAACTCTTTATGCTTCCAATTCGATCTTTTCGTAATGAAATTACGTGGTTTTTTGTTTTTTGTCACACTTTAGCCTTAACGGACAAGTGCATAGATATGATTTGCCACTAATTTTCGCAACCACTATATAGGCAAAGCAGTGTTTAAGTCTATATTATTGTGCAGAAATCCATAATCGGAAATCATTCATTATTCATTAATATTGACCCCTTCAAAACGCCGCCCCATAAACGAGATATTTCATCATAGACAAGATGGTGGTTTTTACATTCCCAAGCGCTTAGAAATTGATAAAAATCAAATACGGCTAAGGTTCGATCCGCCACTTCATAAATCAACCTTGTTAATTAGTTTTCAGCCCATTAATTATAAATTGGACCACCTTTTAATGAATATTAATCAAACCTACCTGCCTCTAGTCGGGTAGGCCTTTGACTGATATTAACGACCGGTACTCAATTATTGAAGGTTAAATATTAAATGACAGTTCGCATTTGAACTTTGACCTATATGAATTAACTTTGTGAAGTTATTTAACTCTTATTCTTATTTTATGAGTTTTATTACTATATTTATTAGGAATCTTTGTTTATTCTTTGTAGCTTTTCACCGCGCAATAAAGCAAGACACAAAAACTTGTTCAAATTACTTTAATTTAGAAATTAAAGTTATTTCTAGCAGATACCCCCCAGTTGAAAATGAATCAGTAATCGGTTAAAAAATAGTTAACAACCCTTGAGGTGAAATGTGAAAACTTTTCTCGTCTAGTGATAACAGAGTTTTGATTTACGAACTGTCATAATTTCATGAAATGATGTATATATTATGTTTAAATTGCTCAGAGTTCGCCATTAACCGTCAGGTGCTAGAAGTTTGATTGTAGAAATGTGAGGTTTTTGGGTATATTGGTTAGGTTTCAGTCTTAGCAAGCCTGTAAATCGTTCAAGCCAATACATATCATACTTGTCCGTAAAAAATGTCTGTTAGCTAGAGACAAAACTGGTCGCTTATGCCGTTTAATATTGTTCAAAACTGTTGGGGTCTCCATCGTTCACGTACATAGGCTTAGGCTGGATTCCTACTTACAGCCGTATAATCCGTTCTGCTTTCAGAATGACATCACTATCAGTCTAGTGCAGTGGATCAGCCAGCGCATGTGACCTCATTATTTCGTCGTTTTGTCGGCTGAACGGACATACGGCTGTAAGTATGAATCGACCCTTCCGCAGCTTCAAGTATATACATACACGGCAGTCACTTGAATGTGTAGACGCTGGCTGTAAGGACAAGATATGTACATGTAGGTACGACATGACATTAAGACATGGACATACTACATACATATGTATTTTAAGAACAAGTATGAATCAGGATTTAGGACAAGTATGAACATGACTTTAAGGCTAAGTATAAAACTTACTGTATGGACAAGTATGAGCATAAGTTACGGACAAGTACATAGTAGTAGTAGTAGCACGTGTGTTCTACAAGAGTTTAAGGACAAGTACAGCTACGCTCTTTTTTTAGTTGACATTTCTTTCGTATTCTTTCTCGTTTTCGTTTTCGTTTTCCTTTCGTTTTCTTTCATTTTCGTTTTTCCTTTCGTTTTCGTTTTCTTTTGCTGTCAATTTTTGACAACTTGGCTAGATTAACTGGAAAATTTTATCAAAGCCAACAAAGGGATTTGTAGCAGCTGAGGTCAAGACATCTGCACCTTAAGGTGGTAGTAACGAATGTGCAGTGTTTTTCAAAAGGCTAGTATTCAATAATTAATTAACTTTTGAGCATAATTTTTATATCGTTAGAAAGCGCTACTTTTCTTCTACATTTAAGCAAAGTCCTATTGTACAACTGTAAAGATGATTTGTATGGCCTGTGTTAAAAGTAGACCATTTTGGCTTTTTTGAGCACTTTCAAATCTGGCCACTTTTGAAGAGTTTAAACAACAAAAACATACAAAAAATTGCACAAATATTTAAAAATAAATTATCTAGACCCAAAATGCACGATTTTATAATTTGTCAATTATTAAATGAAATATATGGTTTCAAAGTAAAAACTTTCTATTCACACTCAACTTTCTGGTTCTATATCTGCGCAAAAATATAAGCAATTTAAAAAATTTTAATTTTGGGTCTAGAAAATTTGCAAAAGTTTATTCATGTTCATTTTTGTGTTTATGCGCTGCGCATCCGCTTAGAAAAGTGGACAAAACTGTTAAATTTCCATTCTCCTGCTGTGTAGTGTGGCTTGTTGGCTTGGCTTGATCCTAAAAATGTTTCACATGATCCCGCTAACTTCATTGGCCATTTTGTGTATATGAATCAATTTTTTACAGACTATTTTCAAAAAATACAGTTTCAATCAACTAAATTTTTTCAAAAATTTAAAAATCACTGCACATTCGTTAGTAGCACCTTAAGCGCTTTGCAAACAGGGGGCTATGTTTGCACTTTGCATTGTTACTCATGCCAAAATATTATTGTAATTCCTGAGACCGACTGGTTTTTCAGGATAAATTAGTTAAAATTAGTAAACGAAATATATTTGAAAAATTATTATTTGCATATTCACACTATTTTACATTTTTCATTCTTTTCAACTATTCAGTTAAAATTCAGTTATTCTCCATTTATGTATGCATATTCTATATTACTATTTTTTGCACATGTCCAATAATTAACTATAAGCAATAAGCAAATAAACATTCAGCACCCTCTTCGATGAAAATATTCGAATAAATTCGCAGCTAGATTCTGATACAGATGCTCATAATTTGTCTTTTGCTCGTCATTTTTGCAAAACTTTATTGCGCAAGCCGAAAAAGTTGGCTTCGCTTCATTTCATTTTCGTTTTCGTTTTCTTTTCGTTTTCGTTCATTTTAGTCTCAACTGAAAAAAAAGCGTAATGGTTTGGTGTTGGCATCTGTTGGCCTTATTAAGCCCCTGACTAATCTGACTGTCTCTATTTGAACTATGCCGTCTTCCAAATGCCAACCTGCATTTCCGGCCTTGTTTGCCTAGAATCAGCTTACATCTGCTACAGAATAAAGCCGAGTCCGTGTTTGTACAGTATTATCAGTAAAGTAGGGTTGCTTTGGGTTTTTTCGCTCGTAATAATTAGGCTGCCTTTTTCTCCCGTTTGTCTGAAAGCTTTATTTGCTGAAACTGGTTTGGTACATATGTAGATGATCCTTTAAAAGCGGCTGAAATTTACAGTAGATGCTTTATTTTAGACACTGTCTCACTCAAAATTAAGTTAATATATACATATTACAAAATATTGAACATGAAAATTTTTTAGACATCAATTGTGAAAGTCTCATAAACAGGTTTTGCAAAAACTTGAAACTTTGACATTAGCTTCAACTAAAAAGTTATGCGTCAAAGTTTAGCTTTAACTTTGAGTTGAAACACATTTTTGAACTTTACCTTATAAAGTCGATTATTGGAAATAAGTCTTTAAAAGAGAGATCTGCAGCAGATATAGATTTAGGCTTACTTTAGTTTTAACTTTAGTAAATTAACGCCTGATTTTTACTTTAACTTTAACTTAAAACGAAAATGGTTTAACTAACGCAACCTTTTGCTCGAATTGAGATTGATAACTTTTCCACAGTGCAATTAAGAGTTTTTGCTATATGCTGCCGAGTGACTTTTTTGGACTCAGGTTATAAATTGTTACTTTTTTACCTTCTGTTGTTTTCATGTTTTTTGAAGGTCGACCTGCTCTATTTTGAAACAGTATGAAACTGTATTTTGTTTCCTAAAATTTTGCAGTTTTACATTACATTTTAGTCTAACATACACATCGTAGAATATCATTTGTCATTATCTGCTATGTTGTATTACTGTATTAATAAATTATTCACTTATGACTTTATTAATTATTCTCGAATCAAATTATGCACTTTCTAATTTGAAATCGCTTTGACCTAAAGATACATATATTTTTATTTTTACAAGCTTACAAATCTCACGATTGAAAATCCTCATTCTCACAGTCACGTGAGTATTTTGATTTTCCCAGCCTAATTACTTACCGTAAGACTAAACCAGAAATTAAACCTAAAACCTGAACCTAAACCAACTGCGAATTTTCTACAGCCTATAGACAATTAAAATTGATAGGCAACTGATAGAACCTCACAGGAGATATGTAGACATTAAAAAATTCTTTCGGGTCGGTCAGGTCAAGTACATAAGGTCAAAGGTCAATTTCCCCTTAATTCAGTTTAATAATTTCAACACTATACCCAACCTCACGGACAAGTATGAACCGAGCTTTAACATTGCTAGACTTTAGACCAAATATTGACATTATGTACTTTTGATATTGAGCCACAAATTATGTGCTCTTGATACTGAGCCACATATCTCTCCGCTTGATTAAGCATTAATCCTGGGGCGTGGTAAACACTCATGTATTTATTTATTTACCTTTCTGGCCCCTAATTAGCCATTTGGAGTGGTCTAGGCATTGTTTCCTGTTTCTGTGACCTGGTTTGCTTTGCCTAAAATTACCAGCTTAGTCTGTCATTACTGAGCCTGGCGTGCCCCTGTAAGCTTTGCATAATTTAAGGAGCTGGTATAATTTGTCCGGGTTCTTATTTGTCTTTAAATATTGAAACCTTGGTCATAGTGTTGTACTTGTAAGACTTATTTCGTACATTCCTTGTAAAAACAGTCCAATAACTGACTTCAGTTGTAATGTTCAAATCGACCATTCATTATCTAATTACTGTACTCTTGTAGACATCTATGTACTTTAATTCTTGAGTTATCTCATTCCTACAACTGAAGATTACATTACATTACCTTTTACATTGAATTTAATACAAATTCTATTAAAATACATCATTAAGTCCAATCTTACCTATGTACATATTACCTTGACTATCATATTGGCTGTTGTATCATTCTACACACATACCTAGCCTGAGAATACGAGTTTACCTTTACTATGATTAGCCAGTTGGTGAGGCTGCCTTAAACATACCCACTGACTATTCTGTGGGTCATACCGTTAATGTTGAGATTTCATTATTAATATTAAAAATATTTTAAATAGCTACTTTTAATATTAATATTAATTATTAAAATAACGGTGAACCGCCCCAGTTGACTAATGTCTGAACCCAATTCTACACTACAGCATTCAAATTCCAAAGTTTCTATCTGCGTTATTAATCACCCATTAGGCCACACCAAAGTCCCGATGACTAGATTTAATCCCAACCCTCATAATTCACTACACTGGTACTTAGCTGGTACTTGCTTTTGGTAGTTATACTCGTTCATAATCCTTTTTCTAAAAACTTGCTAAAATAACAACCTACTTTACAACAATTTCGAATCACTGCCCAAAGTAACCCCCACTAGGTCCGTTTTGAAATAAATATTTTTATTCCCTTTAACCCCCTTAACCCCCCTAAGCAGGGACTGTGGCTTGATAGTTAAGCCATGTTTGGTCTACTCTCAAAATCGTGGCCAATATGCAGTGAAACATTCATGTTATCAGTCCAAGTTTAGTAATACTACATTTTATGATTAATGCAGACTGATTCTACTTGAAGTTTGAACCAGCTGCAAAGTAGGGCCGATTTAATTTTGCTTAGCCCATGTAGATCAATTTGTTCACAATGGCTGTGGTCGTGTGCATTGGTTCATACATACATAACTTGTCCGTAAGGCTGTTTTTTTGTCCGTAAGCCCAAATTTTGACACACTTTGAATTGCTTTTTCTAAATGGCGAAACATTTACGGCAAAAAAATGGGTAAACACTTTGTGAAAAAAAACTATAAAAAAAGAGGTAAATATAGAGCGATAAAGTATAGCGATAAATCTGCGGTAAAACTGGTAAAAAACTCAATTTTTGTAATCAAGCTTAGTTAGTTCATGAGTCGTGTGAAAACCATACTCATGTTATTTGCTATATATGTATATGTATTATTATATAATATCATAATTATAATACTAGTTATTAAACAAACAAATGTTAATCTAATCAGTTGAATTCATTTTAGAAATTGACCCTAAACTTTCCAATACCCGTTCACTACGATTGGGTTTCGTTATAGCACAAATGTAAACAAACTGCAAATATGCAGGTCACGTTATGGCACACTGAGGACCCATTATACCACAACCAAGTCTCGTTATAGCA
>JASANF010009216.1:0-19224 GCA_030248245.1 Trissonchulus sp. WLG1_4
AGCTAAAACTTGACAGTGTATTTTTTGTGCATGTTTCGCAATAGCAAGTAGCAGCGTTTTTTTACGCTGGCCAGTTCGTCATACGATCGATGACATAATTATTCGTTAATTCTACCAAAATGCTGACCAGGGCCATGTTGCTCAACATTACAACTACAATAAATCTTAATAGTAACAATTATAAGTTTTCACAAAAGCTACAATTTATATTTGTACAATTTAATTCAATTTATTAGCTTAAGTCACAAAAGCTATATGAGCGAAGTTACACTGGCTTGCATAGCGTACACAATTGTAACAATTGTAAGATTGTCCATGAAGATTAAAATTCAAATGTGAATTATTTAGGATTACAATTAATTGTAACAATTGTAATTGTAAAATCTCATCCTTACAAAAAAAAAAAAAAATTTTCAATTTATAATTACAATAGTTATAACAATTGCAAAATTTTAGGGTGTACTGAATAATAATTATCGGGGCTACAATTGGTACAATTGTATTTTACAAATGTTTGTAAAAAGTTAAGTGTCCGAAGAAAATTTTAAATTGGTCATAATATAGCTTACTAAAACACGAAAAGTTAGTTCAAACTGAACCAACCCGTTGAAAATAAAACTTAAAATATTTTCATAAAAAATTAAAGAAAAATAAATTAATACTGAAGAATATTGTGATTTAAAAAAGACTGACAGAAGAAAAAAACACTTGTAAGAAATTGTTTACAATTGTTACAAATAGGGATTTTCAAATGTTTCTGCGCAGCCCGATTTAGAATTTTTGTTGAAATAAGAATAAAGTTTTAAAAATTTTCACTCTTTGTGCAACCGAATGGCGAATACCACATACAATTGTTACAATTGACAAATTGAGCAATCGGGCCCAGAAGCTGAGAAACTCCTTCACACCCTTATGCTCAGGTTGAAACTAACAGAATGAAAGAATATATACTTAAAGAAAGGTAGAAGCATTTTCAGAAAATTATAAAACTTCAAAATATCTTTTATAATATTCAGTACTCAGTAGGTTCCAGGATTAGTGACAGTTCCTTATGATTTGCTGTGTAATGCTCGAAAAAGCAATAGCTTATGCATTTTCGACATTAAAACTTTAGTTGGGGTAGTACTAGCCAGCAAGAAACAGATAATAACCTACTCCTGTCCGTCTCGTGAATGTTGACAAGACAATTTTATAAGAACTGTATCAACATAACAACTCTGCACAATTTCGAATGCCGACAGCAAAACGACACACCGCGCTACTTGCTCTAAAAAAGAATTTTGTATCAAAGTTTTTCATAAACTGTTCTCACTCCAATAGTTATCTGTTTCCAAATTTTGATCCGTGTTCAAGGTTCACTTAACTTGAAAGTTAAAACAGCTAAAGTTATCTCGAAGTTCGCAAGATGTATTTTAAATATAAAACATGCCGTGCGAGCTGCCGAAAATTCGAAGTGACTGATCACTGTTGAAAATTCAGTGACAGAGAAATTCACGTTATCGAAAAGCAGAAATTAAAAACGGGATCTCCAGATCCATAGTTGACTCATTATCAAACGACTTAATTAGAGTGTTAAAAAGTGTTAAACGCCAGCGTCGAAAATTGCAAGGCGACAGGCATAAACTGCGCGAAAGTGATTGCTGCATAGTGCATAGTAGGGTTGTTTTGATGCGACCCATTTTCAATTGATTTGATTTGATTTGATGTTGGTTTCTCGAAAATCATTGATTTGATTTGATTTGATGTGGGCTTCTCAAAAATCAATTGATTTGATTTGATGTGGGCTTCTCAAAAATTGATTGCTTTGATTTGATTTGATGTGGCCTTCTCAAAATAAATTGATTTGATTTGATTTGATTTGATGTGGGCTTCTCAAAGATCAATGGATTTGATTTAATTTGATGTGGGCTTCTCAAAAATCAATTGATTTGATTTGATTTAATGTGGGCTTCTCAAAAATTAATTGATTTGATTTGATTTGATGTTCGAATACTTTTGATTTGATGCGGTTTTGATGAACTGAACTGTCAGTTGAAAAATTTTATGTGATACTATGTAGCCTAATGTCGACAGGATGCTATCGAAGGTGAAAATTTTTTGTTTTCTGATTGGTTTAACAATTTTAGAGCATAGAAGTAGAACAGGTCAAGGGGCATCGTGGATGTAAACAAGCCTTTCTGCTGAGGAGAGAAACTGTTATGATATTAATCTGCTGATAGGTCAGCAAATAACACTGATTGTGTGGGTGTGTGTGTGTGCAGATCGTGACCGTGTCTGTACGTACTTAGCGACAGTCAGCTGCCCGCTCTCACTTACGTAGCCTATCTGTCCAGCACTAGAAATTTTTGCATGCAGAAGAGTCATTTGACCAAACCTGTCGGGACTTGAGTTAGCTCAGGCTTAAGTTTCTTAGAGTGCGTTGCATCAACGAAGATAAGTGCGGTTGGCCTATTCGTTGAGTTTAAAACTGGGCTTCAGCTTCAACAGGAAAAACGCAGTTTTTGCACAGTTTCTGACAAAAGCGGCACCCTATTCTGTTGAGCTATGTTGTGCCGATGAGAGCGATAGAGCGCTATTTTTTTGCAAATTTGGAACAGATATTTGGAAGGGATTTAGACATCCATGTGCTTATCGCACCTTGGACCCATCTTTCCCCTTTCTTTTCGCTGAATCTCTTCCTCGTGCTCTGGCTGCACTTGCTGCTGCTCTCCAACACGGCACCCATGATGAAATGACTGGCTAACTACTGACCCGGTGGCAAAACTAATTTGCATACGGAGCTCCACCTACAATCTCCAGTTCATTTGCATACGCACTTGATAGGCTGGTCAATCTCCAAGCTGTCCATCAAGCTACAGACATCAAAAGGGGGGCCTGAGCGGAAAATTGAAAATACGCGAGAAAAATGATGGTAAGTGTACTAACAAGTTTAAATTTCAGCCTAAGTGTAAATATCACACAATTAGAGGTTATTGCGACATTTTAGCTGCAGTTTTAGGTTAGTTTTTAAATTTTATACCCCCAATGGCAGAAAAACAAGTAGGCCCCAAAAGGGGCAATGTTCCTTCCCCGGTGTCTACCTTTCAAGGTTAATTGAATTGTATCTATTCCCCTGCTGTACACTACATTGCGTAACTTAGGTACTTACCCTACTACCTATGTACGTATATTTACAAAAAAGTGCTGCAGAATGTTAAGCATCCCGCTGCAGCGAGCCATTCAGCCCAACTTACGCTTTGATCTGAGCTGAGCACATCAGCTCTAAGAAGCGATAAACAGTGTTATCCAGGGGCTCTTATATACTGCTGGTGAAACATTACGGTGCCGAGGCTGAAAAAGTACACTACAACACTCTACATCGATTATTGATTTTTATGCATATACGCAGACAAAAATCAGCAGCCAACTCCTAGGCTGAAAACACACAAAACATATAGGCTATGTAGCCTGCTCAGCAGCGTTTAACGCTGCGAACAGTTAGTTCAAAACAATAGTTCCTTCTCAGAAGGAACAAAAGACTGCCATATGTAAGCCTATGATGAGCATAGGCCCAGTGGTGGCTCGTAGCACCAAGTATGTGTTCTTGGTGCTACAAACTCGTTCAAAATATTCCGCCCTTAGGCGGAATAAAAGAGGGACACACCCCGTGTCAAAAAAACAAGTTGCCCCTAAAAGGGACATTGTTCCTTCCCGGGGATGTTCAACATTTCCTCCCCGGGGATGTTCAACATAACAAGAAAACATCACATCACTTACTTATATCTCATTCTAGCGGAAAGAGTATACAAGTGACACTTGACAGTCTGAGTCACTCACAACTAAAACTCATATTTCGCTCAAAAACGTAAAATACAATAGGTGAAATTTTTTCTTGTCTTGTACTTTACTTTTTGGACATAGAGACTGGGTTAATGCACCGTTAGTCAGAGTTTGTCTTTGTAGGTAATACTGTTGCTCGTATTCTGCCTTTGCTTGTGATGCTTTTTGCTTGCTTGCCGCCACTGGTTGCAGTAGTGGCTATTCCGCGGTTTATTTGATATAGGTTACTGTGCTGGTGTCCTCACACTGGTGTGTGGTTAGACTGACTTATTTGGTTAGGCTGCTGCTGGTTGACTTATATGTCTTGTGTCACTGGATTTGTCACTTGCTGCTCTTTTCTGAACGGCAAGATTATATCCTCAGTTGCTAGAGATCTGGGACCAATTTTATAAACATTTCAACGGCCCGTTGAGCTCAACGGAGCCGTTGAAATTTGTATATAATCTTTCTAAGATACAACAAATTTTTTTTAAAAAAGCCTCCGTTGAGCTCAACGGAGCCAGTTGAAATTCAATCCAATTTTATAAACACAACAGAGCCGTTGAAATTTGTATATAATCTTTCTAAGATACAACAAATTTTTTTTAAAAAAGCCTCCGTTTTTCAACTCAGCACCTTGAAATTCAATAAACAATGTCAACGGCTTCGATGAGCTCAACAGGCCGTTGAAATCTTTATAAAATTGAACCCTGGGCTGTTTTTCGCTGTTGTGTTGAGTGTAGCAAGTTTGGTCCGTTATGGCTAGGTATAGGTAGTCGCCATGTTTGCAGAAATAGTAGCTAAGGTGACATTCACAGCTAAGAATTTGCAGGTGGAATTCGTGTGATACCTTGCAAGAACATGCGAATACATACCTACAAGTTAATAGAAACAGACGATGCTCACTAGGTGCCGTCAAATTGACGTTGCCCCACGTCGGTTGATTTTTATGCTCGCTGTGTACAGCCTACTGTTAACTTTGCACGGTCTATACCAATGTACTTGGCCCTTCAATCTGTGCTTCGGGTTCGGATCTGCACTAAACTTTATATCTGTGCAAGTTTCAACGCTAATAAGTGGGGGAAAATTTCTCCCAACAAAAAATAGACAAATTAAGTCATAAAGTAAACTTGGCCTTTTCATAAAAATCATAAACCTTGCCGGTTACCACATGTATTAAACAGAAAAAGTTCATTAATTGAAGATACATAAGCTACCACAGCTATTTAAGCTGTTTATGGTACGTTCCCAATGTAACTTTCTGATTAAATTGAATAAGAAAAATAATCCCAAAGCTCGGCAAGACTTCTTTACTGCTTAATATTTAGACTGTGACTAATGATTTGTAGTTTGCTAAGCGCAAAACCATCTTAACCTGCGATACCCGAAGACGCTTCTCAATTTCCTTCCTTACCAACCAGGTCTATTGTTTAATATGTCTCATCCGACGACTGACGACAAGGAGCGACTAACCAAGTGCACATTGTAACATCAGACTGAACCAACTTGGCAGCCAAAAATTAATTTGCATAATATTGCTTCTGTCTGGCCATCACCCAATCAGAACCTAGCACATGCAATAGGCCCGCCCATGTCTGACTTTTTATTGGTTGGCATCTCTATTTCTCATTTGCATATTGACTGTTATTGGACAATAACATTATCACGCGTCGATTGTTAAAATTTCAAATCAGGAACAAGGGGGGTGGTGTACATGGAATGAAATAGAGATGACAAATCTTAATTTAGTAAAGAATTTTGTCAAAATTATGAAACTAATTGTTCTTTGTTTTTTCAGGATTTTCGTTTGGTAAGTTTAGATGCAATTCAGCCATGCTATAAGTTCAAATTCAGTTTATGTTGAATGCGCACCCCCCCAGGTGACAAAAATACTGCGGGTGTCTAGTGGGCTAGAAACACACACAAATCATAGGCTGTGCTGGTGCATAATTTGCACATTCCTGTTATCGGAGAAAAACCAATGACAAATGTTCCTTCTCTAGAAGGAACAATAATTGTTTTACACATAGTGACCATGTTCTTACTTCATCTGTAACTCTGTTAGCATGACACTGAACTGTGTAAATGATCTACTTATATAGATAGTTTACTGATAGCCTTTTAGATGGCCTGTAGCTTACTAGGAATAGGCAGTTGAACTGGTACTAGCCGATTGGCTGGCAGTTGGATCTGCAGGCGAAAACCGTTCTAGCCGGCAATAGCCGAGCTATAGCCGGGCTATACGGCGATTCCTAATCAAACGCGGCTATAGCGCTATAGCCCTTGCGAGGGCTATCAATTCTGTGAAATGGTTATAGCCGGGCTACTATACCGGCAATTCTTAGTCAAAACACGGCTATAGCGCTAATAGCCGATTTACAGCGGGGTTTCAGATCAGATGCCAAGTAGCCAGCCAGCCTCGGTCGGGTCGCAGGGTGATTCCTTGCAGTTTAAAGTAATTAAGAGTACCTATGTATTATGTATGTTATTATTATGTATGTAGTGGATGTATTAGACATGTTCTTTATAGGTACTTTATCACACATACGACAGGCGTACGAAGTCCTTTTGCAGTCAGCGGCAGGACGGGGGGGGGGTGAAGCACCCGTCTGGGGGGGGGGGTGTGAAAGTTAAAAGATAGTCTATCAGTATAACGAAGGGTGAAAATAAGTCTTGCCGCTAATTCTATGTGAGAGGTACAGTATAAAGGTGCAAAACTAGTCTGTCAAGGTAACGAGGGGTGAAATACAAGCTAGCCGCTATTCTATCTTCGGGGGTAATAAAAGTGATACTGGGAATGTGACCGCAGAATAAGCCATCCATAAATTGAAGGTCGAGTCATACTTACAGCCGTACTATGTCCGTTCAGAGCTGGACACGGGGCGGGATGCCCCGCGCCCCCCCCCCGCCCCCCCCGGGGGGGCGGGGCGGGATAGGGCGGGGCAGAGGTCTTGCCCTCGGGGATAGGATTTTGTACTGACCGACTTACTTTTTGAATTTGTCGCGTTTTTTTGTGTTGCTCAAGCATTTACAAATGCTGACTGGTGAGGAAAAAAGTTCGGGGTTTAGGCCCTTATGATTCTAGTACCGCCCCTGGCTACCGATGTGTACTAGCTAGTTTTGAGAATAATAATCTGCCCCTTTTATTATACTACATACATAGGTCAATTTGAATGAGTTAAATACTGATTAGTAGTATTTATTTGGTTGTTTTTGCGTCTTTTGAAGAGGAATGTCAAATGGAATCGTGTGATAGAAGATGTTATGGATGTAAAAGATATTTTAGGATTCGTGGTTGAGTGGTTAGTGTGTTAGTTGTACATAAGGCAGCTTACTCTCTGCTCTTCTTTTTGAGTTTTGCTTTTGATACGTGAAATTATGTAAGAAGAAAGTGAAATAAGGTTTGGAGTGAAGATGAATGTAGGAGAGACGTTTGAAAAATCGCAATAGATTTAGTAGTGTAAGATCAAATATTAGCTGTTGGTGTGGTCAACAGAAAAAACTATTTGTTTAGTCGCACAATTTTCCCCCCCGCCCCGATGATGCTTAATTATATATGTCGTGTAGTATTATTTCTTCTGTTATGTTTTATAAATCGTGACCTTTGTGTCGCAACTACCTTTACAGTTCCAAAGAGACTTCACTGGGTGCCTAATCATCGGAAATCATGCCCGGCTTTGGTTCAAAAATACAGTACTCCTCTTAGCCTGGTTCATACTCTCCTAGCTTTGTCCTGTCCTTCCCTAGGTGTCCTTTCCTGTGTCCTCATGCTTTGTCCCTGTCCTTAAGAATTCCTAAGTTCATACTAGGGAATGTCGTTGTCCCTGTCCTTGGAGGTGATTGATTCATACTCCTTGAGGACAAGGGAATAGTCTTCTCACATGAACGAATGCTCAAACGTCATTGGATAAACGGCGTTTTGTTTAAAGTACCTTAAAAAAGTTATCAACGCTATTTATAAGCTAAAAAAATTGAAAATTTAGAATATGGTATTCGAACTCTGATCCATACTTGAGAAGCAAAAATCATGACCACTGACTTCCAAGGCATGGAATTTGCAGCATAAAACATCTTTATGAACTTATAGTATATTTTGGGTTCATATATAATTGAAAACCAATATTTTTCACGCAATAATGTATTACATACCACAAGCAAAGCCAATGCAAAATGGGCACGAATATGAAACATAATATCACTCCGTGAAACAAAATCTGCTGCGCAGAAAATACTTTAATCATGATAATGAGAAGTTTTACTTATTCCACTTGTCATCTGTGAGACTGGAAGGCACAAACCATTATCTTGGTACATAATCTACCTATGCCTATTACTTTAATCTACTGAATATACATATAATGAATCCAGAATTTGTGAAGACTCTTTGGGCCTGTCAAATTTGAGTGATTTTACTTTTAGCGTCGTTGCTCAGGCCATGGGCAAAAATTTTAAAAAATTTATCATAGAGGTTGAGATATGACGTTTGGGTAACGAACGCGTGTAAGCGAAATCGAAATAGCACTTTTTGTGCTATAGCGCTTTTTTGTACGCCGGCCGGCCGGCCGAAAATTCCGGCCGGTCACAAACACTAATTGTAGGCAATTGTAGGGCTTTCCATCCCTCGCGCCTATTAGTCAAAATTGTAGGCAATTACCCAACATGACTTTCCATTCTTCGTCCTATTGGTTACGCAAAATGAACCTTTAGAATGGTAAAAAGATTCAGTAGGCGCCCAACCCCCCCCACTCCCCCGGGGTTGGGTTTGTAGGGCTTTCCATCCCTCGGTCCTATTAGTCAAAATTGTAGGCAATTACCCAACATAACTTTCCATTCTTCGCTCCTATTGGTTACACAAAATGAAACCTAGAAGGGGAAAAATTAGAATAATCTTCAACAAAAAAAATACTCCAAAAAAAAGAGAATAAAAAAAAAAAAACAAAAAAAATATATAAAATTACATTTTAAACAAGAAAAAGAAAAAATAAATATCTCAATAAAAACTAAAAAAAAAAAAAAAAAAAACAAAAAAAAAAATTAAAAAAAAAACTCAGAAATAGTTTAAAGCAATAATGAGTTAATAATCATAATAATATAGAAATAATCAAGTCCAAGCAGCGTCAAGCGCCTAAATAGCGCAAATAGCACCATCTGGTGCAATAAGCGCTATTTTTTAAGCCTACGAAAAAAATAGCGCTTATAGCACTTTGATGTTCGCTTATCGTTTTGCTATATGCGCTATTTTTTTATATTGTCGACTAGAACACTAACGAAAATTTTAAAAAGTAATTTTAAAATATTCTAATTTATTGAGGGACCGTATACTCACTAAAAAGGACAAAAATTTTCAATAAATTAGCCAATAGCAAAAATAGCGCCTAAATAGCGCAAAATAGCAGCCTCAGATGCTATAAGCGCTATTTTTTAAACCTACGAAAAAAATAGCGCTTATAGCACTTTGATGCGCTATCGTTGTGCTATATGCGCTATTTTTTTTATATCGTCGACTAGAACACAAACAAAAATTTAAAAATAATTTTAAATATTTTTCTAATTTATTGAGGGACCGTATACTTACTAAAAAATACAAAACATTACAACAAAATAGCCAATCTCACAAAATAGCGCCTATATAGCGCAAATAGCACCCTCTGGTGCTATAAGCGCTATTTTTTAAGCCTATGAAAAAAATAGCGCTTATAGCACTTTGATGCGCTATCGTTGTGCTATTTGCGCTATTTATGCAATATTTTTTATATCGACGTCCAGAACACAAATGAAAGTTTTAAAAATACTTTTAAAATTCTTTTTGTTTATTGAGGGATCGTATACGTGCTAAAAAGTACAAAACTTTTCAATAAGTTAGCCAATAGCACAAAATAGCGCCTAAATAGCGCTAAATAGCACCCTCAGGTGCTATAAGCGCTATAAAAAAAAAAAAAAACCAAGATCAGCATCACTATTTAAAGGGAAATTAACACAAACACCAATAGGCCAGCGTAGCTCAGTCGGTAGAGCGTTAAGCTAGTAATCTAGCAATGGGTGGTTCAAATCCCCCCTGGCCATTTTTCTGTCGAAGTTTCATCCATATCCAAAAAAATAGCACATATAGCACCGTCGATAGCGCTTATAGCGCAAATAGCGCATATAGCACTCCCAAAAAGCGCTATAGCGCAAATAGCGCCTATAGCACCTTCGATAGCGCATATAGCGCAAATAGCGCATATAGCACCCCCAACAAGCGCTATAGCGCAAATAGCGCATATAGCACCTTCGATAGCGCATATAGCGCAAATAGCGCATATAGCACCCCCAAAAAGCGCTATAGCGCAAATAGCGCATATAGCACCTTCGATAGCGCATATAGCGCAAATAGCGCATATAGCACCCCCAAAAAGCGCTATAGCGCAAATAGCGCATATAGCACCTTCGATAGCGCATATAGCGCAAATAGCACATATAGCACCCCCAAAAAGCGCTATAGCGCAAATAGCGCATATAGCACCTTCGATAGCGCATATAGCGCAAATAGCGCATATAGCACCCCCAAAAAGCGCTATAGCGCAAATAGCGCATATAGCAAATTCCATAGCGCTTATAGCGCTTATAGCGCATATAGCGCATAAAAAAGCGCTATAGCACAAAAAGTGCTATTTCGATTTCGCTTACACGCGTTCGTTACCCAAACGTCATATCTCAACCTCTATGATAAATTTTTTAAAATTTTTGCCCATGGCCTGAGCAACGACGCTAAAAGTAAAATCACTCAAATTTGACAGGCCCAAAGAGTCTTCACAAATTCTGGACTTCATTTGATTATGTATATTCAGTAGATTAACAGTAATAGGCATAGGTAGATTAGTGTACCAAGATAGATGGTTTGGTGCCTTCCAGTCTCACAGATGACAAGTGGCAATAAGTAAAACTTCTCATTATCATGATTAAAGTATTTTCTGCGCAGCAGATTTTGTTTCACGGAGTGATATTATGTTTCATATTGGTGCCCATTTTGCATTGGGCTTTGCTTGTTGGGTTATGTAATACATTATTGCGTGAAAAATATTTGGTTTTCAATTTATATATGAACCCAAAATATACTATAAGTTCATAAAGATGTTTTAGTGCTGCAAATTCCATGCCTTGGAAGTCGAGTGGTCATGATTTTTGCTTCTCAACGTATGGATCAGAGTTCGAATACCATATTCTAAATTTTCAATTTTTTTTAGCTTATAAATAGCGTTGATAACTTTTTTAAGGTACTTTAAACAAAACGCCGTTTATCCAATGACGTTTGAGCATTCGTTCATGTGAGAAAGACTATTCCCTTGTCCTCAAGGAGTATGAATCAATCACCTCCAAGGACAGGGACAACGACATTCCCTAGTATGAACCTTAGGGACATTTCTTAAGGACAGGGACAAAGCATGAGGACACAGGGACAAGGACACCTAGGGACAGGGACAGGGACAAAGCTTAGGGACGAGTATGAACCAGGCTTAAGTAGGCAGGTACTGGGTAGTTTTTGAACCAAAGCCGGGCATGATTTCCGATTGATTAGGCACCCAGGTGAAGTCTCTTTGGGAACTGTAAAGGTAGTTGCGACACAAAGGTTCACGATTTATTAAAACATAACAGGAAGAAATAATACTACACGGACAGTAGTTAGTAGCAGTTAAGGTCGATTCATCGAGGGGCGGGGCGAGGCGGGGCACCCAGCAGATTTTCGTTGCCGACTAAGACAATAGTAGTTTTTCCTGTTGGACCACAGCCCAACAGGTCTTTAATTTTGATTTTGGAATCTTAACACACTGCTAGCGTTAAAGTGCTTATGTGCGGAGTGTGTTTCAAACGTCTTCTACCGTACATTTGCATCTGTCACTACCAAATGCCTTGTATTTTCACTTGTCTTCTTACATTAGATGTTCAGCGGTAGTCGGCGAAAATGCAAAACTCAAAAAAGAATGATGCAGTAGGAGTCGAAGCGTGACCTTATGGTTACAAACCTAACACACTAACCACTCAACCACTGAGATTCCTGAAAATTATGCTTTTACATCCAGTAAAACTTATACTTCTATGCGAAACACGAGTGTTTGCCAGTGTTGACAGTGTTGCCTGCTTCAAAAGTGACGCAAAAACAGACCAAATTGAAATTAAAAGTTTTTCAGTAAAAATGGCTGCCGAGTACATACAGGGATTAAACTTCACTATGTAAAACCTCTTGACTGAGATTTTGAAGTTTTAGTGGCTGCAAAATTATACGCTTTTGCAAAAACGGAATCAGGTAACTGACCCAACAGGTTTACGATGGCCTCTGGCCAATGTACTTGAAAGTGAATGCTTTATACTTACTGAACATTTTGCCGCAGATTGGGCTTGTTGAGCAGAAAATTTTTTGCTAAGTCGTTCAATCAGTATTTAACTCATTCAAATTGACCTATGTATGTAGTATAATAAAAGGGGCAGATTATTATTCTCAAAACTAGCTAGTACACATCGGTAGCCAGGGGCGGTACTAGAATCATAAGGGCCTAGAACCCCGGAACTTTTTTCCTCACCAGTCAGCATTTGTAAATGCTTGAGCAACACAAAAAACGCGACAAATTCAAAAAGTAAGTCGGTCAGTACAAAATCCTATCCCCGCAGGGCAAGACCTCTGCCCCGCCCTATCCCGCCCCGCCCCGCGGGGCATCCCGCCCCGTGTCCAGCTCTGAACGGACATAGTACGGCTGTAAGTATGACTCGACCTTCAATTTATGGATGGCTTATTCTGCGGTCACATTCCCAGGTATCACGACTTTTATTAGCCCCCGAAGATAGAGATAGCGGCTAGCTTGTATTTCACCCCTCGTTACCTTGACAGACTAGTTTTGCACCTTTATACTGTACCTCTCTCACATAGAATTAGCGGCAAGACTTTATTTTCACCCTTCGTTATACTGATAGACTATCTTTGAACCTTCACACCCCCCCCCAGACGGGTGCTTCACCCCCCCCCCGTCCTGCTGCTGACTGCAAAAGGACTTCGTACGCCTGTCGTATGTGTGATAAAGTACCTATAAAGAACATGTCTAATACATCGACTACATACATAATAATAACATACATAATACATAGGTACTCTTAATTACTTTAAAATGCAAGGAATCACCCGGCGACCCGACCGAGGCTGGCTGGCTACTTGGCATCTGATCTGCCAAACCCGCGCTGTCAATCGGCTATTAGCGCTATAGCCGTGTTTTGACTAAGAATTGCCGGTATAGGTAGCCCGGCTATAACCATTTCACAGAATTGATGAGCCCGCGCCGGCAAGGGGCTATTAGCGCTATAGCCGCGTTTTGATTAGGAATTGCCGTATAGCCCGGCTATAGCTCGGCTATTGCCGGCTTAGAACGGTGTTTGGCTTGTCAGCATCGAACTGCCAGCCAATCGGCTAGTACCAGTTCAACTGCCTTCCTAGTAAGCTACAGGCCATCTAAAAGGCTATCAGTAAACTATCTATATAAGTAGATCATTTACACAGTTCAGTGTCATGCTAACAGAGTTACAGATGAAGTAAGAACATGGTCACTATGTGTAAAACAATTATTGTTCCTTCTAGAGAAGGAACATTTGTCATTGGTTTTTGCTCCGATAACAGGAATGTGCAAATTATGCACCAGCACAGCCTATGATTTGTGTGTGTTTCTAGCCCACTAGACACCCGCAGTATTTTTGTCACCTGGGGGGTGCGCATTCAACATAAACTGAATTTGAACTTATAGCGTGGCTGAATTGCATCTAAACTTACCGAACGAAAATCCTGAAAAAACAAAGAACAATTAGTTTCATAATTTTGACAAAATTCTTTACTAAATTAAGATTTGTCATCTATATTTCATTCCATGTACACCACCCCCCTTGTTCCTGATTTGAAATTTTAACAATCGACGCGTGATAATGTTATTGTCCAATAACAGTCAATATGCAAATGAGAAATAGAGATGCCAACCAATAAAAAGTCAGACATGGGCGGGCCTATTGCATGTGCTAGGTTCTGATTGGGTGATGGCCAGACAGAAGCAATATTATGCAAATTAGTTTTTGGCTGCCAAGTTGGTTCAGTCTGATGTTACAATGTGCACTTGGTTAGTCGCTCCTTGTCGTCAGTCGTCGGATGAGACATATTAAACAATAGACCTGGTTGGTAAGGAAGGAAATTGAGAAGCGTCTTCGGGTATCGCAGGTTAAGATGGTTTTGCGCTTAGCAAACTACAAATCATTAGTCACAGTCTAAATATTAAGCAGTAAAGAAGTCTTGCCGAGCTTTGGGATTATTTTTCTTATTCAATTTAATCAGAAAGTTAGATTGGGAACGTACCATAAACAGCTTAAATAGCTGTGGTAGCTTATGTATCTTCAATTAATGAACTTTTTCTGTTTAATGCGTGTGGTAACCGGCAAGGTTTATGATTTTTATGAAAAGGCCAAGTTTACTTAATGACTTAATTTGTCTATTTTTTGTTGGAAGAAATTTTTCCCCACTTATTAGCGTTGAAACTTGCACAGATATAAAGTTTAGTGCAGATCCGAACCCGAAGCACAGATTGAAGGGCCAAGTACATTGGTATAGACCGTGCAAAGTTAACAGTAGGCTGTACACAGCGAGCATAGAAATCAACCGACGTGGGGCAACGTCAATTTTGACGGCACCTAGTGAGCATCGTCTGTTTCTATTAACTTGTAGGTATGTATTCGCATGTTCTTGCAAGGTATCACACGAATTCCACCTGCAAATTCTTAGCTGTGAATGTCACCTTAGCTACTATTTCTGCAAACATGGCGACTACCTATACCTAGCCATAACGGACCAAACTTGCTACACTCAACACAACAGCGAAAAACAGCCCAGGGTTCAATTTTATAAAGATTTCAACGGCCCGTTGAGCTCATCGAAGCCGTTGACATTGTTTATAAAATTGGATTGAATTTCAACGGCTCCGTTGAGCTCAACGGAGGCTTTTTTAAAAAAAATTTGTTGTATCTTAGAAAGATTATATACAAATTTCAACGGCTCCGTTGTGTTTATAAAATTGGATTGAATTTCAACGGCTCCGTTGAGCTCAACGGAGGCTTTTTTAAAAAAAATTTGTTGTATCTTAGAAAGATTATATACAAATTTCAACGGCTCCGTTGAGCTCAACGGGCCGTTGAAATGTTTATAAAATTGGTCCCAGATCTCTAGCAACTGAGGATATAATCTGCCGTTCAGAAAAGAGCAGCAAGTGACAAATCCAGTGACACAAGACATATAAGTCAACCAGCAGCAGCCTAACCAAATAAGTCAGTCTAACCACACACCAGTGTGAGGACACCAGCACAGAAACCTATATCAAATAAACCGCGGAATAGCCACTACTGCAACCAGTGGCGGCAAGCAAGCAAAAAGCATCACAAGCAAAGGCAGAATACGAGCAACAGTAGTTACCTACAAAGACAAACTCTGACTAACGGTGCATTAACCCAGTCTCTATGTCCAAAAGTAAGGTACAATACAAGAAAAAATCGCACCTATTGTATTTTACGTTCTTGAGCGGAATATGGTTTGAGTTGTGAGTGACTCAGACCGTCAAGTGTCAATTGTATACTCTTTCCGCTAGAATGAGAATAAGTAAGTGATGTGATGTTTTCTTGTTATGTTGAACATCCCCGGGGAGGAAATGTTGAACATCCCCGGGAAGGAACAATGTCCCTTTTAGGGGCAACTTGTTTTTTTGACACGGGGTGTGTCCCCCTTTTTATTCCGCCTAAGGGCGGAATATTTTGAACGAGTTTGTAGCACCAAGAACACATACTTGGTGCTACGAGCCACCACTGGGCCTATGCTCATCATAGGCTTAATATATGGCAGTCTTTTTGTTCCTTCTAGAGAAGGAACTATTGTTTTGAAACTAACTGTTCGCAGCGTTAAACGCTGCTGAGCAGGCTACATAGCCTATATGTTTTGTGTGTTTTCAGCCTAGGAGTTGGCTGCTGATTTTTGTCTGCGTATATGCATAAAAATCAATAATCGATGTAGAGTGTTGTAGTGTACTTTTTCAGCCTCGGCACCGTAATGTTTCACCAGCAGTATATAAGAGCCCCTGGATAACACTGTTTATCGCTTCTTAGAGCTGATGTGCTCAGCTCAGATCAAAGCGTAAGTTGGGCTGAATGGCTCGCTGCAGCGGGATGCTTAACATTCTGCAGCACTTTTTTGTAAATATACGTACATAGGTAGTAGGGTAAGTACCTAAGTTACGCAATGTAGTGTACAGCAGGGGAATAGATACAATTCAATTAACCTTGAAAGGTAGACACCGGGGAAGGAACATTGCCCCTTTTGGGGCCTACTTGTTTTTCTGCCATTGGGGGTATAAAATTTAAAAACTAACCTAAAACTGCAGCTAAAATGTCGCAATAACCTCTAATTGTGTGATATTTACACTTAGGCTGAAATTTAAACTTGTTAGTACACTTACCATCATTTTTCTCGCGTATTTTCAATTTTCTGGTCAGGCCCCCCTTTGATGTCTGGAGCTTGATGGACAGCTTGGAGATTGACCAGCCTATCAAGTGCGTATGCAAATGAACTGGAGATTGTAGGTGGAGCTCCGTATGCAAATTAGTTTTGCCACCGGGTCAGTAGTTAGCCAGTCATTTCATCATGGGTGCCGTGTTGGAGAGCAGCAGCAAGTGCAGCCAGAGCACGAGGAAGAGATTCAGCGAAAATAAAGGGGAAAGATGGGTCCAAGGTGCGATAAGCACATGGATGTCTAAATCCCTTCCAAATATCTGTTCCAAATTTGCAAAAAAATAGCGCTCTATCGCTCTCATCGGCACAACATAGCTCAACAGAATAGGGTGCCGCTTTTGTCAGAAACTGTGCAAAAACTGCGTTTTTCCTGTTGAAGCTGAAGCCCAGTTTTGAACTCAACGAATAGGCCAACCGCACTTATCTTCGTTGATGCAACGCACTTTAAGAAATTTAAGCCTGAGCTAACTCAAGTCCCGACAGGTTTGGTCAAATGACTCTTCTGCATGCAAAAATTTCTAGTGCTGGACAGATAGGCTACGTAAGTGAGAGCGGGCAGCTGACTGTCGCTAAGTACGTACAGACACGGTCACGATCTGCACACACACACCCACACAAACAGTGTTATTTGCTGACCTTTCAGCAGATTAATATCATAACAGTTTCTCTCCTCAGCAGAAAGGCTTGTTTACATCCACGATGCCCCTTGACCTGTTCTACTTCTACGTTGTAAAATTGTGAAACCAATCAGAAAACAAAAAATTTTCACCTTCGATAGCATCCTGTTGACATTAGGCTACATAGTATCACATAAAATTTTTCAACTGACAGTTCAGTTCATCAAAACCGCATCAAATCAAAAGTATTCGAACATCAAATCAAATCAAATCAATTAATTTTTGAGAAGCCCACATTAAATCAAATCAAATCAATTGATTTTTGAGAAGCCCACATCAAATTAAATCAAATCCATTGATCTTTGAGAAGCCCACATCAAATCAAATCAAATCAAATCAATTGATTTTTGAGAAGGCCACATCAAATCAAATCAAAGCAATTGATTTTTGAGAAGCCCACATCAAATCAAATCAATTGATTTTTGAGAAGCCCACATCAAATCAAATCAAATCAATGATTTTCGAGAAGCCCACATCAAATCAAATCAAATCAATTGAAAATGGGTCGCATCAAAACAACCCTACTATGCACTATGCAGCAATCACTTTCGCGCAGTTTATGCCTGTCGCCTTGCAATTTTCGACGCTGCGTTTAACACTTTTAACACTCTAATTAAGTCGTTTGATAATGAGTCAACTATGGATCTGGAGATCCCGTTTTAATTTCTGCTTTTCGATAACGTGAATTTGTCTGTCACTGAATTTTCAACAGTGATCAGTCACTTCAAATTTTCGGCAGCTCGCACGGCATGTTTTATATTTAAAATACATTTTGCGAACTTCGAGATAACTTTAGCTGTTTTAACTTTCAAGTTAAGTGAACCTTGAACACGGATCAAAATTTGGAAAACAGATAACTATTGGAGTGAGAACAGTTTATGAAAAACTTTGATACAAAATTCTTTTTTAGAGCAAGTAGCGCGGTGTGTCGTTTTGCTGTCGGCATTCGAAATTGTGCAGAGTTGTTATGTTGATACAGTTCTTATAAAATTGTCTTGTCAACATTCACGAGACGGACAGGAGTAGGTTATTATCTGTTTCTTGCTGCTAGTACTACCCCAACTAAAGTTTTAATGTCGAAAATGCATAAGCTATTGCTTTTTCGAGCATTACACAGCAAATCATAAGGAACTGTCACTAATCCTGGAACCTACTGAGTACTGAATATTAAAAGATATTTTGAAGTTTTATAATTTCTGAAAATGCTTCTACCTTTCTTAAGTATATATTCTTTCATTCTGTTACTTTGAACTGAGCATAAGGGTGTGAAGGAGTTTCTCAGCTTCTGGGCCCGATTGCTCAATTTGTCAATTGTAACAATTGTATGTGGTATTCGCCATTCGGTTGCACAAAGAGTGAAAATTTTTAAAACTTTATTCTTATTTCAACAAAAATTCTAAATCGGGCTGCGCAGAAACATTTGAAAATCCCTATTTGTAACAATTGTAAACAATTTCTTACAAGTGTTTTTTCTTCTGTCAGTCTTTTTAAATCACAATATTCTTCAGTATTAATTTATTATTTTAATTTTTTATTTACATGAAAATATTTTTAAGTTTATTCATTGTCAACACTTTGCGACTGTCAGTTTGAACTAACTTTTGCGTGTTTTAGTAAGCTATATTATGACCAATTTAAGTTTAACTTCGGACACTCAGTTTTTACAAACGTTTGTAAAATTTCACAATTGTACCAATTGTAGCCCCGATCATATGTATTTTGTACACCCTAAAATTTTGCAATTGTTATAACTATTGTAATTATAAATTGAAATGTAAGGGATTTTTTTGTAAGGGATGAGATTTTACAATTACAATTGTTACAATTGTAACAATTGTAATCCTAAAATAATTCACATTTGAATTTTCATACTTCATGGACAATCTTACAATTGTTACAATTGTGTACGCTATGCAAGCCAGTGTAACTTCGCTCATATAGCTTTTGTGACTTTAAGCTAATAAATTGAATTAAATTGTACAAATATAAATTGTAGCTTTTGTGAAAACTTATAATTGTTACTATTGTAAGACTTGTAGTTGTAATGTTGAGCAACATGGCCCTGGTCAGCATTTTGGTAGAATTAACAAATAAGTATGTCATCGATCGTATGACGAACTGGCCAGCGTAAAAAAACGCTGCTACTTGCTATTGCGAAACATGCACAAAAAATACACTGTCAAGTTTTAGCTTCCGTCA
>JASANF010009219.1:0-11484 GCA_030248245.1 Trissonchulus sp. WLG1_4
AATACACACTCATGATCAGATTACACCACAAAAATGTTAAAGTGAGCCTATGATTAACACACAACGGCTATAAAATGTACCAAACTTAAGCATTGTCAGACTAAATAACCATAAAATTTGCTAAAATACGCCTATAATTGACACCTATTACTGTAAAAGTTTACCCAAAACGATCAATTGTCTTACTAAACTCCAAGCAACAACTAAACTTTTCAAAAAGTACTTACAAATACACACACTCGATCCGTGAAAACACAAAAAATGCTAAAGTTAGCCTATGATTAACACACAACAGCTATAAAATCTACCAAAGTTAAGCATTGTCAGACTAAATAACCATAAAATTTGCTAAAATACGCCTATAATTGACACCTATTACTGTAAAAGTTAACCAAAAACGATCAATGGTCTTATTAAATTACAAGCAACAACTAAAACTTTTCAAAAAATAATTACAAATACACACTCACGATCAGATAAAAGCACAAAAAATGCTCAACTGAGCCTAACACATATGTATAAATAATAAATAAATACAAATAATATCTACTACGTACATGTATTACAATATTACATTACCTACGCCGTCACGCCCGACAGACGCTATGAGTCATCTTAGGAATGTGTCAATTTACATACCATTAGCAATTAATCAATCACGATGACGTCAAACAGACTGACGCCATGAGTCATCCTAGGCTTCTGTCAATTTACCTACTATTAGCCATTTCTGCACGATGTGGTTACTACCAAAAACTACAACTAGGTTTACTAAATTGGGTATACTTGCCGTTAATGTAAGAGTTTAGCCTAGATTTTTTATGTCACCTTGTAGTACGGTTGATAGGCTATACAATGAGGCATTGATCACATTGATCGGGTAAGTAATCGCTAACTAATCGTTCATGTCCGTAAAATGTGCGGTATGTTTTTAATCAAAAACTTGCACTAGGTTTGCTAAACTAGGTATACTTGCCGTTAATGTAGGAGTTTAGCCTAGATTTTTTATGTCAACTTGTAGTGCGGATGATAGGCTACACAATGACATATTGATTGACTAGTTAGGCTGTATAACGGCTAAGTAATGGTCCATGCCCGTAAAATGTGCGGTATGTTTTTAACCGCGCTGTAAATAAGCGTGTTTGGAAAAATGAGGGGGTTGTACTAAAACAGTCATTACTACTGATAGAGTAGGAATTGAGCTTAGCATTTTATATCAGCTTGTACTACTAATTATAGCCTACACAATGACTTATTGATCGTCTTGATCGGGCAAATAATCGCTAAGTAATCGTCCATGCCCGTAAAATGTGCGGTATGTTTTTAGCCAAAAACGTGAACTAGGTTTGCTAAACTAGGTACATATGTTCATAAATTTGGAAGTATGGGTAAGTTTTTTATATCACCTTGTAGCCCTAATGATAAGCCACAAAATGAGCTATTGATCACAATAATCAGACCTCTAATCGCTGAGCTACAGCTATTTTTACTTAAAATACGTAGTCTACTACAGTAACCTACCTAACTAGTTTTCTGCCACTAGTTGGCATCTGTTTAAAAACCCTGTGGGCATGCACGTGTTATTGCAAAAATATCTGCCGGAAAAACCGCACACACATTACGTAATTCATAAAAAACAAGAACAAAAAATTGTAAAATTAATATTAAGTTAAACAATTATTTTATATTAAAAATTGAAAAAAAATACATGAATTAAAATTATTAAAATTAGAAAATTTATACTAAAAAATTAAAATTTAAATTAAAAAAATTAAAATTAAAAATTTACGGAATTTAAGGCTCCTGCCCACCCGGCTCCTCCCCACCCAAAAAGGCGTCAGATGCCCTCTATATACTACTGTCAGAGTCAGTGACACCGGAATTACGCTCACATTAGTCATCAGCTAAACTGGATACTTAACGGGAAGTATACGTACGTATGTTATTAAACTGAAACAACGTGCATAAAGTGAATGATGACTAATGTGAGCGCGATTCCGGAGTCACTGACTCTGACTCCAGAGTCACTTAAGGGGGTAGTGTCGCGAAAGCAGTTTTGCTCATAGGTTGCAAAAAGAGATCTTTTTTCTTTGAACTTGTACGTTCACTGAGAAACTAGTCCAATGCTATACTGTGTTAAATAAGTACTGCCAGACAGTAGACTACCAATATCTATCAATATCCTGAACCAATCACCGATTGTAAGCCAGACATCACACAATAAGGACATGAAAATTCAAAAAATTCAGCCAGATATCAGGTTGGCCAGCTTGTGAAGCACACATAACGTGTCGACGCACAGTTTTTTGCCACAAATAAGAAAAAAGAAAAATGAAGGTTCGATTTTCTTTTGATTTTAAAATAAGCGTCTGAATTTTTCACAATTTATCATTATTACTGTGAGTACTTCACTGTTTACGCACAGTTTCACAGTTCAAACAGGTATTACTCCGTAACCACTCAAGCAATTTGCACTTTTTTTTGCAATTTTGTGTACATAAACTACAACATATGTCCTTTTAGTCTATGTAAACAAACTAAACAAATAAGTTGATAATTGTGACGAAAAAATCGAATGTGAATAGGTTTTTAAAACGTCATTTTTCCGACTTTGCGACCTCACTGCAAACAGTATACTGCATTAATGTTGATGAAACTTGGCGAAAATACTTGCCTCAACATATATTTTCAAAATATATAAAGAACCATGTCTTATCTTTTTTTAAAAATGTTTTACAGTTACGCAAAGTCGACTGCTTTCGCGACACTACCCCCTTAATGAAATTCAATATGCCAAATAAAATTGGCCAATTCATTGCATATGTGACGTCAATACAATGACTGCAGTCACTGACGCTATGGCTCAATCAGTGATGCTGACTGCGGCATCATAGGTAGTTAATTCGGATCGGTACTGTAAGTCTGCCTTTATGCATTCTACCATTTAAGTCCATGGTTAATTGCTAAATGGTTTACTGTATGTTTACATAGTCAGCATCCCAAAATGGTGACATTGCAATGTAATACTGGTGACAATGACATTATAGAATAAAAAAATCATTCCAAGAAACTCCAACAAGTTGTGATCAATCAAAAATTTATATTATTACTTAGGATCACTTCTGCTGAACGTTTTGATTACAATCGTATTGGACTACATTGGTTGATTTAGAAAATTTTAAAATGTCAATAATTGTACTTTCTGCAATCAGTCTCAACTTTTTGTTCAAAAGCAAATAACAACATCCATTGCCGCTAATTGAGAATGACCACAAAAACCAAAAAAAATAGAATTGCCATTGAAACTTATCAGGATCCCGGGAACCAAAATCAGTAGACACTTGATGCGCAATTTGCAGCCCAATTTGTAAAAAGCACAGAGTGACCGATTGTCCCAACAGTGTTTTTTCCTGGCTCATATCAGAATGGTCATTTCTTGTTTTTTTAATATAAACAAGTTTAAGCACAGTTATTATATTCATGAATAACGCTACAATAATTCCAAAGCCATACAATACATCTACAGTATGTATTATACTAGCAGCAGTTTCCGTGTATGTAAAAATGATGGTTTGGTTATCAACGCGCTGTAAACTGTATTGGCAGCAAGGATGCAGTTGCACCAGTGATAGGCCCAGACTGAGAATCCAGAGTGCGCCCATTATGACCAGTGATAAGACTTTGTCGTTGTTCTAAATAATCGTAAACAACGGTTGGGATTTACATAAAGTGTTTACTTACATAAGTGACTTGATAGATAATTACAATTAGTAACCACTAGAAATTTTTCGTTATGTATGTAGACACCTTTATATGCTTTATGATTTTTTATAAGCTATTGATTGAGAGATTGCAGTAAAAAATGACCAATGGTCAGCGTGAATTACTGGTTTTGGCTAATTGGCTGTTGAGTCGGTAACCTGTAATAATATTTTATTTGAACGCGACTATTAATTTGAGCAAAATAGCCATTGATTTCACTTTTCTTGTATAAAATTATTATGACGGTTTCAATATTTGTAAACTACATATCATTAAATGTCGCTGTACGTACTGTGACCTTACACTCAAAGACGAAAATAACTGTAGAACATTTTTGACATATTTTAAAGCAAGGTTTAACAATTTTTTATGAACTAATGATAATTGAAAAATCTTTGGCCGTATTCTCTGTCAATTAAAAAATAACTTTTCAATTTGAGTTTTTTCATTATGAAAGTATCATAATTTATATTTTTGATTTAAGAACTTATTAATACATACTATGTTAACATAAACTGCTTACCTTCATATATATGGGTTGAAAAACTGACAAAAATCGTATTAACGCAATGGCAACTGTTGTAGTTAGTGCAACGTAAGCTCCTGTATAAGACAACGCTTGTGCGAGTTGAATACTGAATAAAGTGTGAAGCAAAGAAAACTGCGGAGCATAATTTAGAATCCAAAATAAAATAAATGTAGTGCTAGATATGGCATCAGCAGCCGCTAATGAATAAACTTGGATGTAAAATCCGTTGCTAAAATTGTAAAATCCGTTGTAAAATCTAGCTGCAGGACAAGGACCTACTGACACATGCAGCCTTTTTTGGTTTTGCCGTATACGTGAACAATGTACAAAGCTATACAAGCAAAAGCATAAGTACCACGTCATTTGCATTACCAGCAGGGCAACAGTTATCATTCTCAACATTCGCGTTATAAAATTACGATTCAAAACATAAATTTTACTTCCATTTGATGGAGTTTCAGCAAACATTAAGTAAGTGCAGTTATATAACTGTTTATTTTTGCAAACAAAACTCAAAAGTCACGAAGTTTCGGCATTTTATTTGAAAATATGTGAAGTAATAAGTAAGTTTTCAATAAATTTACAACATAAGATTAGCTACAAAAAATGAGAAAAAATTCAACTATGCATATTGTGAAAAATAAAAATTAAAATACATACAACCTATAAAAGTTTAGATATTAAACGATTGCGTTATGGTGTCATTCTTATATGATGGGCAGGTCATAAGGTATTAACACTTGTTAATTCTCGTCTAGTTAGAGCCTTTTATGGTCTGCATGCCTTTGTACATTGTTTGGGGCAGTCTGCTACGTTTTGAGTGACAACAGTCAGTAATTTTGAGTGAACCCATTAATATTTTTCTTTTTTATAATTTTAAATCAAATAGTGGTAAACAGCACTCTTTTAGAGGAACAAAATATAGGTGTATTATCAAAAAAACGTATAATATTGAATTTTTTCTAAGTTCTCCCAGCATATTCGTCAAGTTGCTTCCAGAGTAATGACAACTAGACAACAATACACATTGAAGCAGCGTAGTCAAGTGGTCAAAGGCGACAGTGTACACTGTAAAGGAATGTTTATTATGTGGGATCGACCCCCACAGTTGTTTTTTTTTAAATTTTTGTTAATTATCGTTGTCTGCACAGTCTATTCTTAACTGAAATTTTTGTCAATAAAGGTCACAATGTACTAAAATCACAACTAGTTCTGGCAACTGCTACATATTTTTGGCCAAGTTTTATATTTTTTCACAGTAAAATCAATATGTATTTCAGCGCTGAAACTAAATCAACCTATTTTAGCAGGTATTATTAGTTTATATCCATGGCAGATAGCAATGCCCAACTTAAGGCGAAGCTGAATTGGCGAAATTGTAAGGGTGAAGCATATGGATTTTGCACTCAGCAAAAGAACCTTGCCCCTTTTGGGGCCAACTTGTTTTGTATCTTTACAAATGTCGCTTTCACCTGTTCTAGTGGAACAGGAAACCGTTTGAAATAGTCCTCCGATTTACATGCACAGTTTGTACTTAATAATTTTTGCAATCTCAATGTCGCATTCACCTTTCAAACGGAACCAGTAGATATTTCTAGCTGTGTTAGATTCAACGTCACTATGTCATCCGCAGCATCTATTTTGCCTATTTGAAAATTTTTGGTTTTTAGTGTTTGGTAAATAAGTCCATTTAAGGGGAGGGGGGCTACCTGTATAAGTGAAAATGTTAGGTTCTCAGATTTGCTTCGAATTTGCACACAATGTAGCCACAGGGAACGCGCATTGGCGATGTAACAAACTTGAACCAATGCTTTTGTCAATTTTTAACTAGGGGCTCTGAAAAATTCAAATTTACGTGTAAATAATAGGCGCAAACAACGTTTTTTGTGCTCACAAAGCGTTCCTTTACTCGAAATTTTTGTTAATACTGACGAAGCTGATTTTTACATGATTCGATAGCCTAATGTCATATCTCAACCTCTATGATCCATTTTTTTAAACTTTTGCCCATGGCCTGAGCAATGACGCCAGATGTAACATCACTCAAATTTAGCGGGCCCAAAAAACGGCCATTTTTTCACATTTCGCCCTCGATTTTAGAATTGAAAATACATGTCGAAAATCCGGATCATACGATTTTGTGCATACATGTCAGCTACTACTGTGCCAAGTTTCAGCTTGATTGGCTTAATGTGGTTTGTGTTGAAAATGTCCATCTAAGGGCTACTTTTAGGCTTTTTTGCGTGCTTTTGCCTATGTAAATACACTGACAAAGGCACCGAACCAAAAGTGCACCTTCAAGCTTAATTGTTCTTATCTGAGGGAGGGGTACCTTGGGGGAGTAACATATGTGAAAATAAGCAAAATTGGAGGACTTTTATTTTTGACCTGGGTAGCCCCTCCCCCCTTAAGTCTGATTTTGCATTTCAGAATTCCGGACTTAAGTCCAGTTAAGTCCACTTTAGAAAAAGGCCATTAGTAAGAAGAAATATTAATATAACCCTGTATTTTCGGCAAATAAACTATACCTCAGTGTTATGAATAAGGTTATAAATAGCAGAAAGAAATCATGAAAAATAACAACAGTAGATTATCAGGGTTGGCGCGATAGCGCCCAACCCTAGAATAGGAAAATTAAGCACTATTGCGGATTTTGAGAATTAGAACTTTTTGTAGGTCAAAATATAAGAAAGCTTTTTACACAAAATTTTGTGGGTGTACACCCCTTGGCAATACGTAAGTGCTGGCAAAATTTCAGCCGGTTTGGTCAAGTATTTTTTGAGATATCCCCGAGGACCCCCCTAAATTCACGGACTTTCGCTCTTTTTTTTCCCAGAACTTTTCTCGCCGGTAGTTCATCCGAGCGACACCTGTTTTGGTTTTTCACATTTTGTATAGCCTGCAATAGACACGGAAAAAATGGTTTTGCTCGACTGTTTCCGTGAGAGGCTGTGCTGGGAGGGGGGAAACCCCTTTTTTGGGGTCCAAAAATGACTAAGTACCAAAAAGTTTAGCACACTTTTTAAGAAGTTGCGCAAAACGACCAGTCATGATATTTTGCATGTAAGGTGGTACGGTAGTGGAATCCCTGCCTTTTTATCATTCATTACCTTCAGTGCTGCATCGCACCCTACGTCAAAATCACTCACTATTAACAGCAGCCTATTGCGCAGCTGAAAAAAAGCCACCAGATTTACCAACTGTTGCTTACTCAAAGCATAAAAACCTGCATAACGCATTAGTTTGGTCAAAGTTTTCAACAAATGCTCCAACTTCAAAACAGTACAGATCAGAGGCTTGCAAGGGAGGCCATGGGTGTCGTTGCTGCGAATTAATGACTATCACAACACACGTGCGTAGTTCAAAAATTTGCGTATTTTTTTTTAAGATTAGATCAGATGGTACTTGCAAATCAACAGATCTGGGCCCAATTTTATAAAGATTTCAACGGCCCGTTGAACTCAACGGACCGTTAAAAATTCTCCGTTGAAAAAATTTCAATTTTATAAAGACTAAAAATCCTCCGTTGAGCTCAACGGCGCCGTTGAACTTAACGGAGCCGTTGAGCTCAACGGAGCCGTTGAAATTCTTTATAAAATTGGATGAAATTTCAACGGCTCCGTTGAGCTCAACGGAGCTTTTCAGGCTGAAATTCATTCTATTATAAATTCTAAAATCATGAAAATCAAAAATAGAACATTTTATCTCGCCTTATTATTTATATGCAGCATATTTAGCAATCATAAGCGTTACTTTTAAAATTTATTTTAAAATTTTATTATTATTATTATAGGTTTTAATTTTATTGTTGTTGAATTTAACTTAATACAAACAGGATTTGACTGATATTAATGCTGCTTTTTTTACGGACTACTGTTATGCAGAAATGTTAACTATAAAAAATGTTTCGCTTGTAAACAATCTCCAAAGTTGTAAAAATCCTTCCAAAAAAAAAACATTTTAAGTAAATTTGTAAGTCGTAGCATGAAGTGTCCACGCACATTTTTTTGCCACACATAAGAAAAAGAAAAATGAAGGTACGTTTTTCTTTCGATTTTTAAATACGCGTCTAGATTTTTCACAATTTATCATTATTGCTATGAGTAATTCACAGTTTCCGCATAGCTTCACAGTTCAAACAGGTATTACTCCGCTCTCCGCAACCACTCAATCAAGCAATTTGCACTAAATTTTGAGTGCATAAACTACAACGTATGTCCTTTCAGTCTGTGTAAACAAACTAGACAAACCAATTGATAATTGTGGCGAAAATATCGAATGTGAATAGGTGTTTAAAACGTTATTTCCCGAACTTGCGACCTCACTGCTAACAGTATACTGCATCAATTTTAATAAAACTTGGCAAAAATATTCGCCTTGACATATACTTTTAAAATATATAAAGAACGGTGTCTCATCTCTTACTGAAAAAGTTTAACAGTTGCGCAAAATCGACTGCTTTCGCGACACTACCCCCTTAATTGAATTGTTTTAATAATATTATTAAATTAATAAATAAATTTACTTAATATTAATTATATTATTTTAAATTAGGAATTTACATAAATTAATATAATAATATTTAATTAATAATTAATGTTACTTTTGGCCTTAAGTAAAAGTAGAAATGCGTTCTACTTTTTATTTTTTACTTTTGCAATCTTGCCAATCAGAAAGCTTTAACAGTAGCTTCGCCAATTGCGCTTCATTTTTATTGCTATAGTTGCTTTTTGACATACAAAAACTCCAAAGCCAGCCAATTGAATGCAACTTTTTTTAAGTAAAAAGTAAGTCGGATGTCGGAGTAAGTTTGTGTGAACACCGATCCAAAGCTTAAAATTAAAGTTTTTATGTTCGTTCCGTATGTTTCATATTTTTTGCATCAGTTTAAAAAACAGCAGGTTTTTAAGACAACTTTGATAATGTCATTTGAATTAACTAAGCTGGCGCTCCAGGTCATTAACTACATTACTGAAATTTGTACGAAATCTTGACGCTAACCGAATACATAATACAAAATGCATATTATCTTGTCACATTTTTCAAGCTTCCTAAAGTTAATCATCAACTTCAATCAAAACAACGGTTTAATTTTTGTGCCTGTAGTGAAGAAGTGTTGAATAGAAAGAGGATGCCCCAATTTAGAAAGAATGAAAGAAATGGAGGCGCCGGGAATCGAACCCGGGCCACCTGCTTCGAAGTCAGGCATGCTAACCACTACACCACAGCCCCCGAGTCTCATAGGCCCTAATTCTCAATTACAACAGGGTCCCCCCTTCGAACATCGTTGCGACCCTGCAACGATACTCGGTCGATACTCATGCTCCCGGGGTGAACCCGATGCCTCAAGGGCGGAGCACATTCACACGTAGGCCTCCAAGCCTACTTCAGTCACACCAGACTCAGGGTTTCCTGGCTTACCCGCAACCACAGGGTTTCTCGATCTACCCAGAACGATTCTCAACCAATACCGAGGGTTTTGACCGGCTCGCCCTTAACCGAAACCGAGGGTTTTCTCCGGCTCACCCCTAACTGAAACCGAGGGTTTTCCGGCTTACCCTTAACCGAAACCGAGGGTTTTCCGGCTTACCCTTAACCGAGGGACCAATCAGAAAGATACTATGTACACATCCATACTGCACACAGCACGAGTACCGTAAGGGTTGAAGTGCCAACCTCAACCCAGGGCATGGGGCTCCTAACCCACCTCCGAAGACGGTTCGGGGATAGGGCTGTCCCGAGGACCCGGCCCTATCCTCTCCGTCCTGTCACGGTCGCCACTATGTTGAATAGAAAGAGGATGCCCCAATTTAGAAAGAATGAAAGAAATGGAGGCGCCGGGAATCGAACCCGGGCCACCTGCTTCGAAGTCAGGCATGCTAACCACTACACCACAGCCCCCGAGTCTCATAGGCCCTAATTCTGAATTACAACAGAAGCGCAGAAAGGAGCGCCCGTCGAGTTCTGTTGACTTGTTTGAGTTTTTTACGTTCTACCAAGAGTACGTAATCTGAAGAATATGACACACTAGTGTATGCCTAGTATGCCAAATATCTCTTTCTTCTGTTGGGCCACAGCCCAACAGGTCTTTAATTTTAATCCTGCACTCTCAGTGTGCGGCTAACGTTAATTTAATAACTAAATAAATTAAATACTAATATTAAATAAATTTAATTAATAAGTGAATTAACCCTTTGATGCTCACTGTGAACCTCAGGTACCCGACGTGGTGGATGCCCAATCTGGTGCTATAAAGCTTGGCTCGCTTATTCTAGTCAACTGATCTTCAAATTCTTTTTTCAGAAATAGCAGATTTTTCAGAAACAGCGGATATTGTCGTTTATTTTTAGCAGTCAACTAGGATAGGCGCACGGTAACTGTGTTAATACTCTAGGGTGAGGTACATATTATGCCTGAGCAATGGCGCAAAATTTGCACAATCTTTCAACTTTGAGCGCTTATAACTGAAAAACAGTGCGTCCTAGACCCTTGATCGCCTGACTATGGTTTATCCACCATTAAATTTTCTATCGAATGGTGCTTTTGCGAGCTCTCTACAACGCACACAGCTCAAGCAATGGCCAAAAAACTATAAGGTGTCAAAGTCTGGCTTCCTAGAGAGAGAACCTCTGGGCGTCAAAGGGTTAAATGTACAAAAAATTTACTAAAAAATTTAATAATAAATAAATACTAATTAAATTGCTCAAACAGCCGTGTCCAGTCTGGAAATCAGGTTACTGACTTCTGTCGAGCCTACATATTTTCGGTGAGCGGACACGAAAAAGCTAAACCGTTGAACTACCACACTTGTACTTGTTGTTCACTTTATAGGGATTTATAAGCAATAGGCAGCTCTGATGCAGACAGACAGTCATATTGTCATAATTGACTAGTTACTAAAAATGTGGGGGAAATGTCTGGGGATTTGAAACACGTCAAAACCTAAACAACTTGTAGCCCCAACAAGTAATCGTATAATTCAGAGCTGTGGCTCAAGCTTTTTGAAAAAGTTTAATATTTTGGAAAGAACTTTTTTCTAGCCGCTTATACTTAAAAAATAATCAAAGGTTACGTTTCAATGCATGGCACACATTTAGGTAAGATATAGTTCTATTTAATGCAAAAAACCGTTTGTAGTTTGAATTTATAAACGTTGAGCTATGGCTTCCCAAAAAAACACCTAAAAACGCATT
>JASANF010009221.1:0-28551 GCA_030248245.1 Trissonchulus sp. WLG1_4
TTTAAATTAGGGTACTTCTTCGACTTTCAACATACTGGCGACTGTGAAATATGACTGAGACAATGAGCCCTCAGGATAGCCTTACTCCCGAGTTCGGATTCGGAGTTGGTTTTAAGAGTCCTGTTTCTTGTGCTTATGTTGGCTTGGCATTTCAACCCTAAGGAACTTGTGTTATGTGCTGTACAGTGCATACCTAATTAGAATCATGGTTTCTGATATATGGTTATTGGTTGCAAGTGAGCTTGTTTGAATTTTTGAAACCTTACCTATAGTACGGCTAACGGGAAGCCGGGTAAAACCCTCGGTTTTGATTGTGACTCGTTCTGGGTCATGTAACACCAATTCAGAACATGGGCAAGTGTATCTAACTGCAATACCAAGGTAATACTAAGAGTACAAAATAGGAAGAGTATGACACTCTTTCTGTTATGCCTTCGGGCGTGCGTCCAATGCGGAGCGTGAAATAGCCCGTTTATGTACGGTTTTCAGGGAGGGGGGTACCCCCCTCAACTGAAGACCCCGTACTCAACTGAGGGGGGTACATCCCTCAAAACCATACCCCGTACTCAACTGAGGGGGGGTACCCCCCCTCAGTTCAGTACCCCGTCTTCAGTTGAGGGGGGGTACCCCCCCTCATTTCAAGACACTAACAAAGCCTTTCGCTGATGTGCTGAAATGAGGGGGGGTACCCCTCCGCTCAACTGAAGACGGGGTACTGAACTGAGTAAGGGTACCCCCCCTCAAAACCGTACATAAACGGCCTATTTCGCGCTCCGCATTACACGCGCGCTGCTAGGCATAATAGGGAGAGTGTCATACTCTTCCTATTATGTACTCTTGGTAATACGTATAATTATATGTCGTAGCTCCGAAACTATTCATATTTGTTGATTTATGAAGTTGGTCTTAATTCTGTAGCTTGATGAAGCTTGATTGTCAGTTTTGATGTTACTGAGAGAATGGCTAATGTTCGAGACACCTAAATACGTTCATAAGTTTTTCAAGACTGTTTGCTAGCTATTTAGAAACTAGACCGAAATTAATCCGATCATTTTATGCATAATAGCGATCTCGCCTACTCACATTAACCAATTCACGTATGTGCCGTAACCTGTTATCGGTAAGTAAATTAAGGTCCAAATAATTCCCATAAAAGGCGGTTTCTTGTTTTAGAAGTAAATATAACAGACCTTTGGACGGTAAAGAATACAAAATAGTTTTGTCTGTATACAGTAAAAGGAGTCAGTTTTACAAAAGAAGACGTTTTTTTCAGAAGTTCTGTCTGGTAGAAGTCGCCAGCTACAGTAAAGAGTCAGCCTAGGGGTGATTTTATGTTCTGAAGATTTTGCTAATCTCCGAAATTTTTTTGTGTTTCAGACTGTTCATGGAGCAAGTCAAGCCAGTTTAGAATAATTCCGTCATACATAAGTAATCGTACAGGCACAGTTGTGATACCATTTACTCTTTTTAATAAATCATAGGTAAATCATGTCGGTGTCCGGATTATTTGGGCTAAGACGTGATAACAGGGATAAAGCATGTTGTACGGTATATCTACGGAACCCGAAGGGGGGTGACTGCTGTAATTGAGAAAACAGGCCTACAAGACTTGTGAATTGTGGTGTAGTGGTCAGCATTTTTGATTCCACGCGAGCGCCGTGGATGTGTTTTACGGCGCTAGCATTTTCTTTTTTCAAATTAGTCTAATTCTGTTGCATTCAACGCAAATAATGTCTATCAGTTAAAATGTAAGCAGTTGCATGCTTCAAGCTGCAAATTATATACTACAAAATGAAACGGACCTGTTTTGTTTGACAATTCAAGCTTCAGTGCATAAAAAATCGAAACTTACATTTGTGATTAGTCGTTTAGACAATGGAAATAAGCCTCCCACTGACATTCGTGTTGTATCCATAGATGCCATGGTAGTCAGTCGATCCTTTTGGTAAAGTAACTCCAAAACATGCTTTGTATCAGCTCTAGTTTCATTCGACTGCGAAATGTCTACTCTTGCAAACTCAAACGCTAACTGGTCTAACTGTTCATTAAGCGTGGCGGCTGGTATAATGTGAAACAGTAGGGAGCTTGCGAACACAAAACACAGAACAATATATGTTACCGTCTCATCAGCTCCTGTTTTATCGTATATAACAAAATACAGGGATTCTGTCAGTAAGGCAGTTCCGGCCACTAGCCCAACAAAAAAGTAAACTCTCATACTTATATCCATATGATGCACTAATCTCCGAATTTTCCAGTAGCAGTCGGACCATTCATGAAACAGTTTTTTAGTTCCGCATTTGGCAGCCACAATGGACCGCCGTAGGTGCTTGACCGTAAAATTGGTTAACCAAATCCACAAAAGACACTGGCAGGAAGATGTACAAAACACTCCTATCATGAGAGAGTATTGCAAAATTGTTGTCCAGCTTGGAATATTCCCAACCTTTACGATTACAAAACTGTCAATCACATCACACAATTGCAGTCCAACCAAGACAAAGCATACAGCTACATATGACAAATTTATAAAGAAAGATACAAACGCCATTTTACGGACATAATTTATAGCTGATTCTGTATTTTCCCCAAAGCAGCCGAGATAAATATCTTCTGGGTATCGATAATATATGTATTCGTGAAAGTGCCCGGTCAAACAACAGACGATTTCACATAACCACATAAAATTCCAAAACAAAAAGACCAGGCCTTTACTGCTGAGAAAAGTATGAACTTCTTGAATATGGGTAATCCAGTGGATATAAGAGCCTGTAAAAATTGCATGGTATGCAGTTGCAACAAGCATAAATATTTACACCATAAAACATCAAAACGTGAAGAATGTGGGTTGTCGAGTGGTAATCTTGTTAGGCCAGTACCCATGAGGTGACAGTTTCGATTCCTAGTGGATTTAAAAATTTAAATTTTTTTCATAATTACTGCATCCTCAATTTACCGTTCAACATTGACGAACGCAAGTCAGTGACTAAATGCATGACATTTCGTCAGTGACAAACGCAAATCTACGGTGAAATACATGCAAAACACACTCCGCACTGAAACACTTTAACGCGAACTTTACGTTAAGATGCCAGAATCAGATTTAAAGACCTTTTTGGCTGTGCTTTAACAGAAACGAGCAGCAATTTAATGCTAAATTTATGGAGTTTTTATCCATGGCCACTACCAGCCATGTGGTTTGTTACAGTAGCAGTAATTTTTAGTGCAAGTCATATTCGGCAGAGTCTAAATCACTTGGAAGAAATTGCTTCAAAGGAAGTTAAACCTGTCGCTACCACTTATTAACCCTTTCAAACTGTTTTTTTTAAAATCTCAGATCTTTGCATTTAGTGGCCCAATTTTCCTGCTGCCACACAACAAAACCTATGTTTGATTAACCAATGTGCAAACTTGACTTTTTTCATAGCAAAAGTAGTAATTTCTTTATGCCCTCACTATGATGTTTGATCGCAACTATGACAGGCGCACGGTTGCTGTGTTAATACTCTAGGGTGAGGTACATACATATTACATATTATTCTGAGCGATGGCGCAAAAATTTCACAAATTTTCAACTTTGAGCGCTTATAACTAAAATAACTAAAAAACGGTGCGTCCTAAACCCTTGATCGACTCTGAGCGCTTATAACTAAAAAAACGGTGCGTTCTAGAGCTGGGCACGGTTACACGGTACGAACCGTGTACACGGTTAGGGGTCACTATCCGCGGTTACTTAGCGGTTACAGCATGTACACGTTAACACACAGTAACCGCGGATACTGTAACCGTTTACTCTAAACGGATAATGTAACCGGTTACTCTATCTAAACGGATAGTGTAACCGGTTACTCTAAACGGATAGTGTAAACGGTTACTCTAAACGGATAGTGTAACCGATTACACTATCCGTTTTCCGATTTCGTGTACCCGTTAAGAAAAATGTTCGCTTGGCTGCTGGATTTATGCAAATTAGCCTACAGTCGTGCGCAAGCGATTTGCCTGTGTGTTATTTCATATACGCATTTGTGTGCAAGCTATATTCTTCAAGATATATAAAGGCATTTATACTGACAGCTCAGCATTGTCCCAGTAGCTCATATGGTAGCATGCTGGTCTGAAGATCTAGAGATGGGTGGTTCGCATCTTCCCTTAGTCATTCATCCCTCCCTCTGCTTCTTGACGTTTAATAACCGTGTAACCGGTTAGTAACCGTGTAACCGTTTAGTAACCGTGTAACCGTTTAGTAACCGTCTAACCGGTTAGTAATCGTGTAACCGTTTAGTAACCGTGTAACCGTTAGTAACCGTGTAACCGTTTACACGGTTAGTATCTGTGTAAACGGCTACACGGTTACTTAGCGTGTAAACGGTTAGACGGTTACACGGATAATTAGCGTGTACACGCGTATAATTGCAGTAACCGTTAGTTAGCGTGTACACGCGGTTACTAGCGTTCGAAACTAACCGTGTACGCGGATAGTGATTTTGTAACCGTGCCCAGCCCTAGTGCGTTCTAGATCCTTAATCGACTCACCATGATTTGTTCACGATTAAATTCTCTATCAAATGGCGGTTCTTCGAGCTCTCTACGACGCACGTAGCTCGAGCGATGACCAAAAAAATGGAAGTTGTCAAAGCGTAGCTGCCTACATAGAAAACCTCTGGGCGTCAAAGGGTTAAAGAATTTTTAACACCCGTAACAATATTTTGTTATTACTGGTAAACTATTGATCAATTTATTCCTCTATTATCCGACAGCAATAAAATTTGTTGACAATCGAAAAGATTACTACAGGCCATTGGCTTAATTTTATCAATATTATCACAGTCTCAAACATACAGCCCACAGCATGGATTCTGCAGTGGTTGACTCGTAACGTTTGAAAAAGGTACCTTAAATATTATATCCTGTCTTCCTGAAGAAGACCCTGCTTTATCCTCCTGAGCCTACATATGTACATAATTTAGTCCTATAGAAAAAAGCTTTGCAATTTTTGGTAGCGAAAGTACAAGTAAACGTAAGCTTATTTGCCATGTTTTATGATTTGGACTAACCTACAAATATGAAAAAATTGATGAATGCAGCCCCAAAGCAACTATTTTACATTTTTTTAACTTTTAACTTTGGCAAGTTTGTTCAATTAAAGGCCTTTATTGCAAAATTTTTGGCATTTCATAGTCGAAATGAACTAGCAAGAAAATATTATATATCTGGTAATTTCCTAACAGGTTTAAATTCTTTCCTTTGGATTCTCTTAAAAACAGTCTAAATCATGTACCACTTTTTGGATAGCTAGTACATACAAAACATAGCCCGTTTAAGAATTTTGGAAACTACCGCCAAATGGAAATGTACTATTTTCAGACTCACATTTACTTTTAACGTACTATTATTATCAATTTACGACATGGAAAACCACGGCCAATCCACCGATGTGCAGCAAGATTGCGCTGCAACAGCCAGGTTTTGGCGTGTCTGCCGAATGGGTTTTCCATTCCGTAGATGTTTACCATAGCATTTTGCATCACTGTGCTCGTTTTGATCAGGCGTTTCGAACCAAATTGATGCGCCATGCTGATTCTGGTGCTTAATTTTACGTCTCTCCAGGTACTAACGAGTACGTGTGGTCGTCGGGCCTGCGGCCCACTGCGATCTAGAAGTTACCAACGGAGCAATGCCCCCCCTGGACTCAACGTTTATGGTAGACTTTTGTACGATGTTCGCCGGGAGCTGACTGAGGGCTGTACTGACTTACTTTGGACGGTGCCAAAGCTTATGTCCAAGTCTGTTTTAGACAGCGACTGTAGTTTTGTCCATACCGCGCTGATATTAGCTGACAGCCAATGTCGTCAGTTACAGTCGGTTGAGGGTGGTGACGTATTCGCCATATCCGGAGGCCAGTTCCCCGACTTAGTAGGCCTAATTACTGTGCAAGATATCGATACGTCGTTATTTCATGCGTTGTCAATACCGCTTCTAAGCCGCAGAACCGTTGGCTACAAGCGTGGGTCCCCCTCCGCGACTTCATGGTGCTGTGGCGCAATCGACCCAAATGTCCGACTGTACTGCTGTCTTTGCCATTTCCCACCGACAGTGTGCCCGCAATTCCTGCCTTCAACAAGTGGATCTCGGAAAGATTCCAGCGAGAATTTGCCCGATCGGAGTTTCTGCTGTATTCTCCGTCATCGTCAGATGCGGATTGCCCGTTTGTTGGGCGCCACGGAGGGCTGAGCAAGCGGCTTCTCGATCGTCGTCAATTCTACGTCAATCATGCAGGATTCCGAGAGCTCTGGGAACAGTGGTGCCATTTCCTGCTTGACCTTGCCTTGGTCCCCTACAGACTGTCTTCCAGCTTCTACCAGCAGAAAAGACCGCTTGATGAACCTGGCCCTTCGGGACAGTGACAAAATGGTGGACCATTTAAAAAGAAATAAGAGGGGAGGTTTGACAATGTGTGTGCGTGTGTCTGTACGCATCTGATGTGTGAGTTTAGTACGCACAGTATATTTTGTGTTGGACTGGCTTAGGGTCAGTCTGCGTATGTGAATATCTCATTTGCATATTCACTTGGCTGTCTATTCTTTTGCTGTCCTGTCAGTCAGTTGTGTAGTCTGCGCGCACAATAAACGGTTGCCCATATAAATCGGCAGTCTTTTAACAATTCTTGAATTAATTATATTAGCATTTTTTAACACAAAAAGTGTCGGTCAGTAAAAACCTACTGTTTGATCATTAGAAACCTAAATAAAATACATTTTGTCATTTCGACGCTACAGTAACCCAAAAAATCTAGCATCAACAAAAGAAGCTAGCTGGCTGGCCGCCCGTACCAGCTTACATATAAAAACGATCACACAAAGAGTAAACACACACGGTCGTAAGACGTGTAATTCGCTAGGGCAAATCAAATGTAAGTTCCTGTCGCTACTGTGGTAGCGACAGGAAAAATATGCATTTACATTGTTTACAGAGCGGCCTCAGCCGTCACGTATACTACATAGATATTAATGTAGTGGCTGTTACAGAGAGAATTATTTGCTTTCTTTTTACTAGCCGCATATGATCAAAATAGCACTTTGCTTGCTGCAGCAGCATAGTCTGTTGGTGTGAGTGTGAGTGTGTGTCTGTATTGGCAGCACATCAACGCCTCAGCTGTGAAGACAGCCAAGTGTTAAAAGAAAGAGGAGACCCCAATTTAGAAAGAAACGGAGGCGCCGGGAATCGAACTCGGGCCGCTTGCGTCGACGACAAGAATGCTAACCACTACACAGTACACCACAGCTCCCAAGTTTTATAGGCCCTGATTCTCCTTTACAACATAAGAACGAAAAAGTTTGGTAGTACATAGTTTTGGCAGTATTGCAGAATATATTATCAACAGCGATAAATTATTAACTGGTTGCCTATAGGTAAATCTAGCAGCACACAGATCATTGATAAACTTTGTTGGCTAGCTTCACTTTTTCTATTTCCATATTCTCGAAATTTCCAAATGTGCCACGTTTTGTTTTTTTTAGAATATTGCCAGACCAAGAGATACTTTACTATACACTGAGTGTACGTCTCAAACTGTACAAAACTCTCTGCTCGCAAAACGTACTTAGTCTGTTTATTACGAGTTTCCATTTGATATTCTTTTCAGTTTCTCAACGAAACAGCATACAATTTTGAACGGCAAACTGCAAATGCTTATTTAAAATAATTATTATTTACAAAATCAAACAGTCTTAAAAATAACACTAAGCCATTTTTGTCACTGGTTGCTGTTTTGAACCTCTAAGGCAGGGTTCACAGTTGATGCACATGTACAAGCACAAGCAAAGGCACAATTTCAAGTTCAACGCTTATTTCAAAATTTTTGGCACAGGCACAGCCAATCAATGTTAGAGAATTTGCAGTTTGGCTTTAAATATAAATAGCGCAATAGTAAAAGAAAAAAATTTGGCCTTCGCTTACCCAAACTGAACAAAAATATAATTGTTGCATACATGCACAAAATTGGACGCAATATGTAGCGTAAACGGCCAGCTTCAAACACCACTGTTGAGCATCCAAATAATCTGCATACTATTATTACGTACCAAGCATTTGACCAAATATGTTTAAATCGTTCATCCATGTTAAGCCTGTTTCACACGAGGTCGCACTTCATAGAGCAGCCTATGGCACATGCTATGGCGCATTCTATGACACATTCCATTTCACAGTGTACTCTACTGCGAGCTGCATGCAACGCGCCATGAAAATGTTTTATTTAAAATTACTTATGACGTAAAATCAAATTTTCTGCTTTTCTTATCAGAGGGCGCATACCATTTAGCGCCCCAACCAGAAGCAGCTGTCATTCATCTGGTTGGCTTAGCTTAGCTTACTGTAGTTAAATTTCATTAGTGCGACTAAATATAGGTTTAATAAACAATGATTACTCAATCAGTATAATGACTGATGACTTACTCCTACAATCTACTCCACTCAGCGAAGTCTATGTTTAATAAAGCAATGAGCAAATTTGACTTTTTTCATCGCAAAAGTAGTATTTTTTAGGGCCACATTATGAAATTCGAATACAACTCTGGCCATCTGCTTTTTGTGCATCAGATACAGCGGATAACGTAGTTTATTTCTAGCATTCAACTATTGCAGCCGCGCAGTTGCTGTGTTGATTGATACTATAGGGTTGATACTTTAGGTATACAAATTTTCAACGTTGAGCGTTTATAACTATAAAACGGTGCGTCCTAGACCCTTAAATTACTAAATTGGCCGCGTCGGAGCTGTAACGTATCAGTTGCTGAAAGTTTGGTCCTGCCGAACAAGCCTCAAGATAGAACCTACCAGGAGTTGACGGACATGAATTACAAACTGGAACTGGAACTAACAACAAAAGGAGAATTTTATGAAGCTAAAAGAAAAACTGACATCTTCATCAGTGTTGGCCCATTTTGATAAAAGACTGCCGGCTGTTCTAGCATGCGACGCTTCGGCTGTTGAGATCGGTGCCGTCATTTCGCATAAGTTTCCAGACGGCTCGGAGAAACCCATTGCGTTCGCGTCTAGAACATCATCCGTGTCGGAGTCAAAATTATTCACAGATAGAAAAAGAAGCTCAATAATTCTTGGAGTCAAAAGTTTCACTTTCACCTATATGGTCCAAAATTCTTACCAGTTACTGACCATCAGCCATTGACTACAATTTTTGAAAGCACACAAGGCAGATCAGAAATAACTGCTGCACAGTGGGCACTCACGTTGATAAGGAACAGCTACGACATTGATTTCCGTTCGTCGGAACAGAATATCAACGCTGATTGCTTGTCACGCCTACACGTCTCAGTGGAAAATTTTAAAGATGCGAGAGAAACGTTTGAAGGTGTGGTAGCTCGACTATATGACCACATTTTGGAGCTTCTAGGTCTACCAGTGTAAACAAAGATATACGTATAGCTATTGAACAAGATGAAACCATGAAAAAGTTACAAAACTATATTTCGGAAGGTAATCCTAGTCAAATGAACCAAAATGAAGGCGAACTAAAAGCGTATTTTAAACAACGGTTCAATCTGACTAATTACAAGGGCTGCCTTATGGTTGGAGTCACGTGTTATTTTTTAATCTTTTCAATTGAAAATTTTAGAGCTACACCATTCACATTGTTGCATGGTGAGAATGAAAAGCTTGAGGAGAAAAACACTAAGGAGAAGGTTTGTTCCTGCATTGCTTGCCAGGAAAACAAACCAAGTCCGGCTGAGGCTGCTATGTTTCGATGGAATGATACCGAGGGTCCTTGGCAACGGATCCATTTGGACATTGCGACAGCCTATTTAGAAAAATTGTGGCTAAAAATTATAGACAGTTACAGCAAAGGGCCGGAGGTAGTCAAGGTTCCAAAGACGTCAGCAGCTGTCACAATAAAGCCTCTAAGATTGACGTTTGCGAGTATTGGCCTGCCACTACAACTTTGTGTTAGATAACGGTACTGCATTCCGGTCTACGATTTTCAACAATTTCTGGTGGAATCCGGAATTTAACAAGTTTTCATTACTCCATATTATCCGCGCTCAAATGGCGCTGCGGAGCGTTTTGTACGCACTTTCAAGACAACTATGGGCAAACTATCACCAAATGATAACATGATAAACCAAAACTTAGCTATTTTTTCAATATTCATCGCATTACCCCAGTCACTTCTGCTAAAAAATTACCGTCTAAATTACTTCAAGGGGACATGTTACGATCAAAGATCAATTTTCTACAACCACAAGACAGAGACATCTAAAAGCTTCAACTACGCTCTCAAACGAGTTTATTCCGTTAGGGACAAAGTCTGGGTTGAGTAATTTTCACACAGACAAAAGCAAACTTGGGTTTAAGCAACCATAACGAAAAGGACAAGTCCGCTGTCTTACAACGTCCTTTTTGGAACAATTGTTTTGATTTTCCAAAAAAAGTAGGCCCAATGCCGGTTAACCCAATAGCCGCTGGTGATGGGAATGTTTGACACTACCTTAGAAGCCCCAGACGCCAAGTGACCTCATTTCATTCCTGGTAGAGATCATCAACCAAACATGTAGCCTCATGAAGCTGCATAACAGGGGGTAAAAATTATATCTATTAACTAGTAAGTATACTGTGCTAAGTTGTGATTCGATACTTTTGAACAGTTTTTGAGTTTATGGTACGTTCGAGTGTACATTATAGTTATATTAATAGATACATTATATTATTAAGTTACTTCTATATTTTATTTACATTTAGTGCATTCTATATTTTATTTTACAACAAAATATTTGGTTTTTGGCAATTTTAGGTGAATATTTTATTATAAATAAATAATTAAATAAATAGAATGCGCCATAGCAAGCGCAATGTAATGCAAACTGTCATGCGTCTTGTCGCATTGCATAGCGTGTTGCATGCAACGCGCCAAGGCGCAAAAAACTGTATATAATCAGTTTAAAAGGCACAACAGAGTAAAACAAAGCACAATTGCGGCTACATGATGCAATTTAATCTCCAAGCCACGGAAGAACAATTTCATTTTCGAAAGAGCATTCAATAGCTAACAAAAAATTTGATATTGAAGAGAACGTGCACAAATATATAATGCATTAATTGAACAAGCAGGATTCTCATGCAAACTTTTGCAATAAATGTATGTTTTTGACACATACAAACTTTTTTCTTCCCGCCAACAAACTCCTGATTTTATACAGTTATAATCCAATAGTTTTAACTATATGTACTTTTTGAGCTTTATGCTTGTTTGTTCGTTTATTTGAAAGTTGAAAACATAAAATCAAAAACGGGACATATTATGCTGAAAAAAACAAGAAAAAACGATACTTGCACACTGATAACGGGGACAAGCAAATAGTAATAAAATGTTAGTTGATAATGTAACAAAAACACCTTTAATTACCTTGGTTTTTTAACATTTTAATTTTGACTCCGGTTTTGAAAAAGCTCCGTACGTCGCATAAATGCAAGATGACAAAATTTAGCGATGGCTTTTAAAGTCGTAGTGCCGGTTGAAGCTTAAAGATTGGAAAAGTTTCTTTCTGATGAAGCTCGAGGGCTTACATACATACCAAAGCATTGTAATCTAATATCGTTATAAACAGTATAGTTGATTAAGAAATGGACTTCGTCTTCGATTTCATTGACATTACATAAGGTACACAGTCGATTTTCACGTGGAATTTTATATGCAATCCGTCGATCACATCTACCTCGTTCTATTTCGAGATCGTGAGATCTCAATCGAATTTTAATAAAAGCACTGAGATGCCGATTGTTTTTTATGGCTGAAAAAGGATTTACTAAACCAAATTTTGTTTTAATTTTCAAATAGTTATCCAAACTGGAGAGAGTTTCAGTTGCTAATTTCCAATCAACTAAAAACTTTTCGACTAAATTGTGCTTTAAATTTAAGAAAAATATTTTCAATTGCCTGTATTTCCCAAACTTGGATTAAACTGATGCTATTAAGTACATTGATGAGACAGGTCACCCATGGTTTTATGTTTGGTTTTGTGATTGCCAAGTAACACAAAGAAAAGTAGGCCTGTTTACGGATACAAAAGTCGGGAGTATCTAAAAGTTTACACCAATATTTAACCATGTAGATAAATCTATTAATGATGAGAGAATATCTGCCCGTTTCGGACAAAACAACTACAGTAAAAGTTGTGGCTTTATGTAATAACTTGATACAATGTCTCATTTTTGTTACTTTTAATTTTAGACGGCCGAGCAAATCACTACTTCTTCCTGATTTTTGGCCAACCTGCAAGATTGAAAAAGATATCTTATACTTTCAATTTTCAGTGAAAAGGCAAATATAATGTGAGATAAGTCTGCTTTACATTTCAATCACAGTCGGTTTTTAGGAAAAATGAAATAAAGTAATCTTGTTATGTACAACTTTTTTAGACTGTTAGTTTGTGTCCATTGATGTAAATTTATGCTTTTTTAAATTTTTAAAATTTTAAATTTGAAATTTTGCTTAATTTTCAGGCATTTTGCTCAATTTTCAGGCAATTGGCAGTTTGCCAGTAAAAGTCACAAAACTGATATGTCGGAATTTTTTTATAATGAAACAAAATGAAAGCCCGTATCATTTTGAGCAAGGCAGTTTGCTTCTTTAGATAATCCAAATTTGTCATTTAAAAGTTATGCCCCAAAATCTTGATTCCCGGAGCGCAGCCTTGAGTATGGCCAAATGCGAAATTTAAATTTTGCTAAACTTAAGACCGGTTCATACAAGGCAACGTGCCGACAACGCTATTTTCAGGCAACCTGCAAGCAACCTTGCTTGGAAGTTGCTTGCAAAAATACGTTCACACTTGGCAATTTTCAAGCAACCGATCACCAGGCAACTAGTAGGCAACAGCCAATCAAATTTGAACCCGCCTAAATTTCAAACTGGCGGGTGCTTTTGTTCTAAAATGGTTGGCTTGGCACTTTTTAGTGTGTATTTATGTCTCGACAGCTCGAGTTAAAAAAACGGGCAAAATAATTGCTAAAAAATTAGTTTGATTACGTATGTTTGATCAACTATTTCTTGAATTATTGCAAAAACTTAGAAAATGTTAATGCCACCTTAAATAAATCTACTTTATCGTTCAATCGTTTTAACGCTCTATGCACACTAGGTAAACATGCTTCACAGTTATGGTCTTTTGTCCAATGATTTTTATGTTCAGTAACCTGTTAAGTATGACAGGCCTTTCAATGCCCCAATAGCCCAATAGTAGGTCACCAGTCATATTTAACACACAGGATTTTGAGAAAACACTTTTGTTTTTTGAGTTCGAGTTCACCAAACATCGGGACAAAAGCTTTTTTAATTTAAAAATTATAGACACGGCATGTCACAGCTCGGCGTTTGAAGATATGTACGTAGTGTACATGTTCTTTTGTGAAACTTAAGATTAAAATCTAGGTTGTGTGATAAAATAATATGCGAAGTTGTATATGCTACAGAGTAATTGTCAGAAAATCATTATAGAAAGCCGCAATGAGGTAGTTTGTTGTGACTCAGGTTGGGTACCGTTAAGCCCAGTATCCCATTAAGGCAGAATTATTATTAAAACATCAGTACTACACCTTAGATGGTGAACACCCAGATAGACGACAACCCAGATAGAATACAACCCAGATAGACCACAGAACTAGCCAGATAGACTAGGTACACTCAACGAACTTAATTTTCCTAACCCACATAGAATACAACCCACATTGACTACAACCCAGATAGACCACAGAATTAGCCAGATAGACTAATGTCTCAAAGTCAGTGCAATTACTACGACTTACATATCTACTTGAAATACTGAATACAAAATTACATATTATGTACTTTTATTAAAAACAAAACATTACCAATTGTCAAAAAAATCCACTATTTGGTAACATCAGGAACGCAACGGCCCAGCCCAACGCACCATTGGTGCGAGCTTAAATTTTCACCACGATTTCTTCAAACTCCGTTCGCAAACTCAGTATAAACTTGAAAATGCTTAACCCTTTAATTCCCAGAGCTCCCATTTGGCACATCACGTAATGAATATTGAATACCCAACCCAATCGGGGGCCATAAAACCTGACTTGTTCATTCTAATCAGCTGAACTGCAAATTTTTTTTCAGAAAATCTGGATCTTTATATATAGTGGCTAAATTTTGAACCTACTGTCACACAACAAAACCTATGCTTCCTTAAGCAATGCCCAAATTTAACTGTTTCATCGCCAAAGTAGTATTTTTTGTGACTTCACTAAGATTAATGGTTTTGGACTGCGCTACCAGCAGTCAACTTGTGTGCATCAGATACAACAAATGTTGTACTCGATTGCTAGCCTTCAACTACGGCAAGCGCACGGCTTTTGTGTTAATACTCTAGGGGGATGTACATTTAGGGGGAGGCGCAATGTTTTCACAAAATCTCAACTTTGAGCGCTTATAACTAAAAAACGGTGCGTCCTAGACCCTTAATCAACTGATTATGTTTTGTTTACCAGTCATTTCTCTATCAAATGGTGGTTTCGCGATCTCTCTACGATGCACGTAACTCGAGCAATGGTCAAAAAACTAGAAGGTGTCAGAATCGGGATGTCTGAAGTGAGATGCTCTGGGCATTAAAGGGTTAAGGGGGTGATTGCGTTTTTAGGTGTTTTTTGGAAAGCTATAGCTAATTCATATCACAAGCGGTCTTTTGTATTAAGTAGGTAGAATAATATTTTACCTAAACATATGCCATGCACTAAAACTTGACCTTTTGTTTCCAGTACAAGCGGCTAAAGAAAGGTCATCATAATGCGACTTTTGCCTTAATGGGACGAATTTAATTGGATTTAAATAGAAACTGGCCCTAATGGGACACAACCGTGTCTCAGAGTCACAACTTTTAGCAAAGTTTATTGTTTCCAAAACAAACATAAAGTTTATTTTCAAAAAACTAAACTTGTTCTTATGTGGGCCATCGCAGCATTTCAAATGCAATTTCTGTATCATTTTTTGGTTCATTTTTTAGGTTTGTTGTTGGTTCCAGCTGAATCAGCAGTATGACATACGTCAGCACACTTCCGGCAATCTAAAGACAGAACGCAACCAAAGCAGTTCTAATATCATGCATTATATGACTGTTTATGTGCACTTTTTTGTTCCTTCTAGAGAAGGAACTATTGTTTTGAAACCAACTCAACGGTCAACGGTTGAATGTTTTAGCTAAAACCATTTGGGTCAATTTCACCTTATTAGCGATTATTTTTACATTAATCACAAGCAATCTGCAGTCCTAATTTTGAAATACTAAATTAATGATTTTAACAAAGGTTGGTCGATGTTCAGGACGGTCTAAGTATTTTTACTGCTGAACGGCGGAAGCGGACGGTCTAAAAGGCCCATAATAAAGTTATAGCTGGTTCTTCTATTTAGGAAGGGTTAACTAGCTATTACGGGTGTTTCTCTTTTACATGTAATAGTTAGGGCTAAGAACATGCAAAAAAACCTTTTTTGGCAATTCTAGCAGAGCAAAAACAAAAGGTGTCATGCTAATAGTTGTCTAAAATTTGGGCTTTTGCATCAGATACGTTTGGATTTTTAGACGGCCGAGGGTTCAGTCAGAGACAAATCCGACTTTAGGTATTTTCAAAAACCACCTTCTAAAACATACAAGCACGTGCAGGCTTGCAGCTTCAAATTTAACGCTACAACTTGTGTCTGACCAACATTTACACTCAACACTTCGGTTTCCGGTCTAAGCTTGTTCAAACCTACAGTCATGATCAGTCGTTTTGACATTGGAAATAAGCCCCCCACTGAGATGCGTGTTGTATCCAAAGATGCCATGGTAGTTAGTCGATCCTTTTGGTGAAGTAACTCCAAAACATTCTCAGCATCAATTCTAATTTCCTGCGATGTTGAAATTTCCACTCTTTCAAAGTCAAACGCTAGCTGGTCTAACTGTTCATTAAGTGTGCTGGCAGGTATAATGTGCATCAGTAGGACAGTTGTAAACACACAACATAGAATAACATATGTCACGGTCTCATCAGTTCCTGTTTTATCGTATATGATAAAATAGAAGCACTCTGTCAATAGGCAAGTTACAGCCACTAACACGACAAAGTTGTAAACAGTCATCATCTTATTCATATGAGCTATTAATTTTCGAATCTTACAGTAACAGTCAGACCATTCAAGAAATAGTTTTCTAGTTCCATACTTTGCGGCCATAATGGAGCGACGAAGGTGCTTCACGGCAAAAATGCTTGACCAAATCCACATAAGATACAGACTGCTAGATGTAGAAAACACACCTATCACAAGTGTGTTTTGTAAAATTGTGATCCACAATGGAATGTGCCTCACCTTTATCAAAACAAAAACATCAATCACATCCCACAATTGTAATCCGAGTAGGACAAAGCATACAATTACATATGACACGTTTATGAAAAAAGCTACCATCGCCATTTTTCGGACATATTTTATACCTGATTTTGTATTTTTTCCAAAACAGCTGAGATACATATCCTCTGGGCATTGATAGTATATGGACTCGTGAAAGTGACTAGTCAAACAGGAAACAATTTCACACGACCATAAAAAGTTGTAAAACAAATAGACCAGGCCTTCGCTGCTGAGTAAATTAGGAACTTCTTGAATAATAGTAATCCAGTGAATGTACGAAACTGCAAAAAAATTGCAATTAAAAGCAAGTTTACACAGCAACTAAATTGTTCTCGCAAGAGAAGCAACTATTGTGGCGAAACCACCTGTGAGCAGTCCTAGTGACATGCATGTTGGTGACTTTATAGCGCCTTGTGTCAGTGCGTACTATTCTTCATCATATTGCAACTTTAACTTACCTAAACTGAACAAAATTACAATTGTTGCATATAAGCACAAAACTGGACGGAGTATGTAGCGTACACGGCCAGTTTCAAACACCATTGTCGAGCATCCAAATAATCTGCTCATTATTACCAATTGCCAGGCATTTGACCAAATATATTTAAAGTGTTGATGCATGTTATGTAATACTAATTGGTTGATGACTTTGCGGGTTAAATAATGCTTATCTGACTGAATATTATCTGAGCAAAATTTCATTTTCAAAAGTGCATTCAAGGACTGACAAAAAACTTGATACCTGCAGAACAAATATTAGCCTGCACTAAAGAAAATTAATTTAAAAAGGAAACAGTAGAAAACTACGGGGTGCGTCGTGACAATATACAGCCGTGATGGTATACAGCCGCCATGATATACAACTGACCATTTGCCCCAATTTCAGCCGTGATGATCTACAAAAAGGTCAGAATGGTATACAGCCGAAATTCTCAGCATTTCAGCCGTCGTGATATACAGCCGTCATGATATGCAGCTGTGATGGTATACAACTGTCATGATATACACATAACAGGCAATAGTATTTAAAGTTATTTGCGCTTTGTTCCTTAGTACGTTAGTTAGTCTATTCTGTTAGTAAAACAAAGACAACTTAAAATTAATGTAATCTGTATTTTAAGCTAGTAAAATTATCTTAACTTAACATAATAATAACAAATACATAAAAAATTATAAACAAAAATGCAAACGTACACACACGTACTTAACAGTTAATAGGAAACAGAGAGATAATCAAAATAACTAAAATTATAGGTTCTATGTAGCCAGGTAGTTAACGAGGACCTTCAGGCGTGCAACGCCAAACATCTCGCAGATATTCTTAAGGTGCTCGTGTAGCATTCTCTTTCTGAAGCGTCGTGAGGCGTCGATCTAGGCGTACGTAGGTGAAATTGCTCCGGGGCAAACTGTGACCATTCAAAACAGTGGCAATAACTGAGATTGGGCCGGTTCATGAATGAACTGAAGCAAGAATGCCAGGCTTCTACGCGGTACACAGACGCGCTCCTGCTTTGGTTAGACTTTTTTATACCATGACGATTGTATACCATCACCATTGTATACTATCACGACGTAACCTTCAGCTACTTTTCCCACATCCTTCAATCGCAAAATCAACCTCGACCTGGGCATACCTATTAATGGCAGCGATCTCAAACCCCAAACCCCAAACCAACCCCAGGCAGCTATTGTAAACTTAAATTGGGCTACTTTAAATACTATTGCCTGTTAATATCATGACAGTTGTATACCATCACAGCTGCATATCATGCAGGTTTGGGGCAGTGCAAAACCCCAAACTGCTAGGAGTAGTTTTTGACAACCTGCACACCTTCTCCGCACACGCTCGCAAACTTCAACAAAAAAGTGAGACAGCGCAACAACATCCTGAGCGCATTGGCTGGAACGCGTGGGGTAAACAGAATGAAACCCTGCTGGCGACGTACAATGCAGTGGGTCGCCCCGGGTCTGCGCTGCCCCGGTTCGGCCCCTTCCCTGAGTGCCTCTCCGTGAAACGACCTTCAGGTTTGCCAGAACTCTACCCTACGAGTAATCACAGGCTGCCTCAAAATGGCGAATTCTAACCACCTACGCACAGAAACTTAAGTTAACCCAGTTAAGGAACACAATGCTCTGCTTGGCAAATAATTCCTGCTAAGCAGCTATCTCCCCAAACACCTAAACAAACAAACAATTTATTCTGCTACCACCACTGCTCCGAAACTTTCGACACTCACTTAAGTAAAAATTTGGCCAACATGTCCTTGCGACCACCTCGTTTCCTGCACCGTTCCGCCGTTGCGGATGCCAATGCAGGCTACCTGTCCAACATTGTGCTTGGAGACTATCCACCAACTGTGTCCCAATCCGAACGCGAACTGGCAAAGAAAACCAGGACCACAGTGGCGCAACCCAGATCTGGCCATTGTAAACTGTACAACAGCTACCTTGCACGGTTAGATTACAACATTAGAAACGTTTGCCCAAACTCAGCAGGGGCCACATACAACACCCATTTGTTTGATTGTACAGCCAACCCCACCCTACTGTCGGTGGACCCTCTATGGACGGAACCAACTGAAGCCGCCCGTTTTTTCAACTTTGGGGACAGATGGGCTTACACCACGAACTTTGTGATGGGCTACTACAACATCACGACGTTCACTACTATCAAACTTACTTTATATGCGTGTGTATGCGTCTTTGTATGTAAGCATATGAATTATTTACTATGTATATATATATATATACATATATATATGTATATATATATATATATATATATATATATATATATATATATATACTATGTATACACATAGTATACATATATATATAATTAGCATATATATAAAATATATATAAATCGAATTTTTAATTTAATTCATTTTAATTGATAAAGTCTTGAATTTTGATTCATTTTGATTATTACAGTTCTAACGTTAAAGTGTTAACTGCGGGGTGTGTTTTACACGTCTTATACTGTATAATTGCATTTGCCAGCATGAATTTTTTAGTAATTTGTAATGTGAAGTAAAACAGGCCCCCTACAGTACTGCAGTACTGAAAGGGATTTATGACAGCTCATCATCGGCCCTGGGCCCCGTTGCATAAAAGTGAACAGTCTAATAGTGTTCAACTGTTCAACTGTTAGACTGATAATGAACAGTGTTCACATTTCCGTAACTAAGGTGGACTGTTCATTATCAGTGAAATCCTAACAGTGGATTTGAACAGTTGAACAGTGTACGTAGTTCTCGTTTTGTTCGGCCAGGGTAGTGTTTTTAGAATTTTTTCCTGTTGTACTGTTTTTTTAATGTATTGTACTCATGTATTTTTTGTTATTAAATGTTATGCTAATTTAGTATTTTATTTAGAATGTAAGAGTAAAGTAAGTAAGCAAGAGTACAAATGAACTGAATATTTTCGTCGCTTAATCGAAACCGCCACTGATTCTCATAGGGTAAAAAATTAAAATTAATGCGAGGCCTAAATACTCTTCGTTTACGCCTTAATGCCACGTATTCTAGCTCTTCCGGAACCCAATCATCCAGAGTCAGTGTCTAACATTCTAAACAAAAGAATCGTCGACAAAACATAGTACGGTAATGCCAAAACTAATGCTTGTGTGGTAAGTTTATCAATCATTAAAAAACTATTAAAATGTTATTGAAACAAAAATAAAATGAGCTTAGAGCTTGAAAAATGAATATAACACAAACTTCAGCTTGTGTGCAATACGTCGCAAACATGTCAGTTTTTCGTTTTCAAACACAGTGTAATACACACAATGCAAAGACTAAATGCAATAATTTGCTACGAATTATTGTAAAAGTTTGATTCAACAACAGAAAAAGTCTGTGAAAAGGTGTAAAACTATAAACTAGTAAAAATCTACTTATATCTTGCCAAACAAATTTGAAACAATTAAAAATAACGGTTACTGTTCAACGTTTGAACGGTCGAGCTCGACCGTTAGACTGATAGGCCATTTTGAACAGTTGAACAGTGAACGCTGTTGACATTTATGCAACGCTCACTGTTCAAAATCACTGTTCAAGCACTGATAAATATCAGTTAACAGTGACTGAACACCGTTAGGATTTATGCAACGGAAATAACTGTTCAGCTGTTCAACTGTTAGACTGATAGACTGTTCAAATTTTTATGCAACGAGGTCCTGTAGCTCAAATGGTTAAAAGGCTGGTCTGCAGATCCACAGATGGGTGGTTCAATTCCCCCCTGTGTAATTCTGATGATGATGCTGTCGTTCTTTCGGTAGAATCCGGCCTCCCTTCCTTGACAGTCTCAGTCAATTTATGGCTTGTTCGACCCGCTGCATCCTATGGTTGGGCGACTTAAAACAAGGAAAGTTTTTCTTACATATTTTGTAGATCGTCCAACCAATTTTTTGCCAAGTTATTGTACAAAACTTTTCGTACATGAACTGTCAAATTTAGTGACCCTACACTTATTATTTTTACACTTCAATTTGTGGCAAATTTTTGAGAATTTTTATTTGATTGGTTCACACATACACTAGGCTCTGTCAGTGCAAAATTTTATGTACATAGACAAAAGCCTGAGCCAAAAAATACGCTTTTTAAGCAAAGTTTTTGTACTTAATTGTGTCTATCCCAGCAAATCGTATACGTAACCATTTATAACTATCAAGTCAGGTTCATAGTTGTCGTGTTTTGTGTTTTAGTGTTTTGTTCTTTGTGTTTTCACCCAGTTTTTTGCGCTTTTCTGTCCATTTTCGAAAGTTGTCTTTTTGCTTGCGCTTTTGTCGTTTGTGTTTTGTGTTTTTGATCTTGTGTTTTCAGACATAAAAATTTTGTGTTTTTGGAATCATGTTGAATTTTTGTGCTTTTGTGCTTAGCACTATCTAGTTTATACTCAAAAGCACATAAGCACAAAACACACGTCACGTATTCTTGCCATGTAATCAGATTAACCGGTCAAATGTAATCTGATGAACCCTATACTTGAAAAATATTTGTTTGCATATTGTTTTATTTGTCAATCAGTCTGACGTCAGGTTTTTAAATTTTTATAAAAAAGTTTATTTTTAAATTATTTAGTTTAAACAAGTTTGCCTGTATAAAAATACTCTAAAACCTCAATGAAAAGTTAAACTCGAAGAAATTAAAAATTTTCGTCTATCTGTATTACATAGTATTTTAGAAATAAACTGATAAGAACAAAAGACAATTTTATTGGCTAAACACAAAAACACATAAAGGCAATTTTGATAGTCTATACACATAAAGGCAATTTTGATTGGCTAAACACAAAAACACATTTTGAAAAAATGAACATTGCCCATGTTTCGAAAACACATCCAAAACAAACCCAAAACACAAAAGCACAATTCAAAAACACAAAACACAAAAGCACAAAGTATGAACCGGAAAACACAAAACACAAAAACACAAAACACAAAACACAAATTATGAACCGAGAAAGCACAAAAAAACAGAGCACAAAAACACGAAAACACGAAAACACAAGTCACAAAACACGTAGTATGAACCGGGCTTTACTGTGAAAAGCTAAGCTAATGATCTTGCTGGCTGTAGAATTTATAAAAAATTTCAGGTGGACAGGCGTATTTTTTTAGACCCTGAATGTTAAAGTCATTTTTTTAAAAATTTCTTGTTTTGTTGGCATTAAAAATTGACTATCACTAATAATCAGCAAAGTAACCGTTTGCAAGTATTACGTGGCAATTTTAAGTAAATTTTACACAGTCTGTGTAAATTATATGCAAATCCAGGTAGACAAGCATGTTTTAAGACCCTGAATGTTGAAAAATTTAAATTTTTTGAAGAAACTCTTGCGTTGTCGCATTAGAAATTATTTATCGCTAGTAATTTTCTAACTAACATATCTCAATTATTATGTGACAAATCTAAAGTAAATTGTATGCAATTCCAGGTGGACAGGCATGTTGTGTAGACTCTGAATTTTGAAAAATAGACAAAATTCTTCTTTCGTCGGTAGAATTTGACTACCGCTTCCAATCACCTGGCTAATTTTTTTCAATCATCATGTCGCAAATCTAAGGTAAATTTTATTCAGGCTATTTAAATTTATGAAATTTCAGATAGACAGGTACAGTTTCTAGACCCTGAATGACAGAAAACTAATTTTTTGGACATATTTCTTGTTTCGTTGGCATTAGATATTGCCTATGACTACTAGTCGCCAGGAAAGCAGTACTTAACAGAAGACTATAACTTCACGTTGCGCAGAAATTGTAAATAACGGATCACTGTTCAACATATGACTGAGTAATCAAAGTGACAAAACTTTATTTCTGCTAATCAACACGTTCATCATTTATAATGCTTCACCTGTGATGATGTACGCCTTGTTAATTCTGAAATGAAATAAAACGATCAACCGATGCAAGACATTACAAAATTTAACACAATTTAGCTAAAAATGCAGTTTTTAATTAGAAATATTAGTCACATATTATGAACTATTAATTGCGACCGCACACGTTACTATCTCGTCCAAAGCATGGAGCCAAACATTGCCGATTTAATCGTCTTAGATTGTGCTATGAAACAGAACAAAAAAGTGGCTGGAAGGAACTGAATACAAAAAACTAACTTAACCATGGCATGTTAGTGCTCTGCTTATGAAAACTTACACTGGAAATTTTGATAAAAGAGCGTATGCGCCTACATTTGACCATGTTCTGCGTTCACGATGCTTCGGGCATATTAACAATATATATTATTTGCTGTTTTGAACAGGTTAAAATCCACATAAAAAACACATCTGCAGAGAACGTTCGTGCGCGCAGACAACGCTGCAAGCTATTGTGGAAAATATGATTTCACTCCTACCTACACTTTCTCAAGTAACCGCGATTAAAGTCAAAGCTTGGATTTTTTCCGCCCACAAAATGAAAACATACTGCAATAGAATGGTAGCTGTTATAAAATATAACATGAAGGCTACCTGTGACATTACTAGCGATAGCCATGTTCTAATGCCAACGAAACAAAATATTTATCAAAAAATTATAGTTTTCAACATTCAGGGTCTAAAATTATGCCTGTCTAGCTACAGTTGCTTACAAATTACTTTCAATTTGGCACATAGTAATTGAAAATGGTTACTTATAGGATTACTAGCGATAATTAATTTCTAATTCCGACAAAGCAAGAGTTTCTTCAAAAAATTTAGATTTTTCAACATTCAGGGTCTTAAGACATGCTTGTCTACCTGGATTTGCATATAATTTACACAAATTGTGTAAAATTTACTTAAAAATTGTCACGTAATACTTGCAAACGGTTACCTCGCCGATTAGTAGCGATAGTCAATTTTTAATGACGACAAAACAAGAAATTTGTCAAAAATCATTATTTTTTTCAACATTCAGGGTCCAAAAAAAATGCCTGTCTACCTAGGATTTTTTATAAATCATACAGTCAACAAAACTTTTAGTTTAGCTTTTCACAATAATAGTTATAAATGGGTACCCACTTGGTTCGCTGGGATAGGCACGATTAAGTAATAAAACTTCGCTTAAAAAAAGCGCATTTTTTGACATTTGACCAGCTGCGGCCCAGGCCAAGGGCTAACAATGTACACAAAAATTTGCACTGACGTAGCCTAGTGTATTTTTGAACCCATCAACCAGAAAGTATCAAAAACGTGCTGTAAATTAAAGTGTAAAAAGGGTACAAACATAAAAATCAATAATCGATAAAGAGTGTTGTCGTTACTTTTGCAGCCTCGGCGCCATAATGTTCACCTTCAGTATATACGTGCGACTGAAAATTACTATATAAATTGCTTCTTAGAGCTGATGTGCTCAGCTCAGATCAGAGTGCAACTTCTTAGCCGAACGGTTCGAAGGAACATTGCCATTTTGGGGGCTTTTTATTTTAACAGTTGTGAAAGTTTTGCATTTGTAAACAGCCTACGCAATGTGCAGCACAAGCGCTACAATTGTTACAAATGTAAAAATTGTAAGATTTCACAATCGTTCTAATCGTAGCAATTGTAAGTCTGCGCAACCGTATCTCGCTTACAACAGTTACAATTGAAGCAACTGTAGCAACAAGCAACTGTAGCAACAAGCAACTGTAGCTGGTAAATCTGTGCACCAAATTAGAGTCCATTATGTAAGCACAGTATAAAACAATCACAAGAACCCGCATCGAGATAGTTTGTGTACTGTTATGGAGTTACAACTTTCATCAAAATTAATTATTTTTTTGACAAGTCCCCAGGCATCATCATCATTTTCAAAGCAAACTTGTTCTCATGTTCACCATCGCAACATTTCAAATGTCTCTTCTGATCCATTTTTTATTAGATTTTTTAAGCTCGCTGGTTTCAGCTCAATCAGCAGTGTGACATTCGTCACCACCTTTCCGGCAATCTAAAAACAACAAAATTGTTTGTTGTATACTTAGCTTTGACATAACAAAAAATCATATTATATATGGTCAAGGGGTGGTCAAGGCTGTGGATCAAAAACTTTCAAAAAAAAATTTTCCCAAAGCCTAATGAGAACTTCGTGGATGAATTTTATTAGGGGCGGAGTGTAACGGGCTAGACTTTTTGTACGTAAATAGCAGACTATCAAACGTAGCAATAATAGCGTTCATAATTTACTCAAATATCAAGTTCCAGAATCAGTAATTGTCAGAAGCACAAAAACAAGAAATAATTTTAGAACTACAACTAAGTTTAAACTCGACACTTATAAAGAGATTTAGGAGCTAAATAATTTAAATGTTTAAATGTAATTAAAACATTGTTCAGTTCTGGGATTTGACTGCGAGTAAACTCAGCAGCAGTTTTGGTATTGTTACAATAAACAGTTTACAATGCAACAAAGTTACAGTCTTAACCCTTTCATTCATAAAGTTGCTTCAGAGCAACAATTGGCCCTAACTCCTACTAGTGAAACCTGTCGGCCTGATGTTTCACAAAATCATGTCCTTCATGAGGATACCTTAGGTATCCGAGTGAAGCGAGCTGGTGGCCGAGTGGTCTGGCGTGACAGTACTGCCACAAAGTTGTTTCTGGGAAGCACGCCCAGTCTGTGGCAGCGGATCTTATCCCGGCCAGAGCTTGAACTTAGTGCAATTTAGAAAAATTCATGAAGGAAAGGGTTAAGGTTAGTTAAACATAGATGTGACAGAAACTGCCTTCCACCTAAACGTGTGTACATATGTATGGGTGATTCGTCCGATGCGCACTCTTTGAACTGCTCAGGAAAGGGTGAGTACCTATGTGAGTAAGTGTCCGATTGCGTTCAGATGTATTAGCGACTATAGTCCTGGTCAAAAATAAAAAGGAAAAATTTGCATGTGCGAGTGCTCCTAACTCGCGCATTTGAGAGTGTTTCGCGACCACTTTAGGGATCTCTTATTACGATAAACTACGCGCTTGCTAAAATTAACTGCTGCTGACTGGAACTTAACCATGGTCAATATATACGTAGACGTTCAATAAAGTGAAGGTCATGGTTGAGAGGTCAACTGACTATTTGAACTCACATTTGCGAATGCCAGCGACCATAATTCTGTCCAAAACGTGCGCACGGAGTTTGACTCACTCACGGTCGCCTACTGCAGAGTGTGCCCAGACGGAAAAATTATGTATGTGTGTTTAACACTGCAAACGTAGCGCTACAGAAAACAACCGGTAACTTTTGACCGTCAAAACTGTTTCTAGTCACTTCAGCTTACAGCAGTAATTAGTCGCTTCGATATGGGAAATATACCCGCCACTGAGATTCGTGTCGTATCCATAGATGCCATGGTAGTTAGTCGCTCCTTTAGGTGAAATAGCTCCAAAACGTTATTAGCATCAGTTCTGATTGCACGATGACGAGGACGGTGCGACGGTGAAATTTGAATTCTTGCAAACTGAAACGCTAACAAGTCCAATTGTTCATTAAGCGTACCGGGTGGTATAATGTGAAAAAGTAGAAAAGTTGCAAATACACAACATAGAATCACATATGTTACGGTCTCATTAGGTCTGTTTTATCGTATATGATAAAATAGAGGCATTCTGTCAATAAACAAGTATCAGCCAGTAAAACGATCAAGTAGTGAACTCTCATCATTTTATTTATATGAGATACTAATCGTTGAATCTTCCAATAACAATGAGACCATTCATAAAAGAGTTTTTTAGTTCCGTATTTTGCGGCCGCAACGGACCAACGAAGGTGCTTGATGGCGAAATTGGTCATCCAAATCCACATCAGATGTTGAGTGGCACATGACGAAAATACTCCTGTTATGAGAGAATACTGCAAAATTGCTGTCCAGCTTGGCACGTTCGCAACCTTCACGACAACAAAAATATCAATCACACCCGACAGTTGTAATCCAATTAGGACAAAGCATGTTGTCAGATATGACAGATTTATGAGAAAAGATAGCCAAGCCATTTTACGAACATATTTTATAGCTGGCTTTGTATTTTCCCCAAAACAGCTGAGATAAATATCCTCTGGGCTTCGATAAAATATGTACTCGTTAAAGTGACTTGTGAAATAGGAGACAATTTCACATAACCACGAAAAGTTCCAATATAAATAGACTAGGCCTTTACTGCTGAGAAAATTAGGTACTTCTTTAATATGAGTAATCCAATTGATGTATGAAACTAAAAATAATGCATCAATTACATAGCTGGGTAGCCATTTTTGTTGTTTCAGCAGAAGGAATTAATAATCGTGTTGTTCGATGAAAGCGGTTGAACACAGCTACGAGTTATGTTCAGACTTGTTTTTCTTGTGTTGAAGAACAGCCTGCGAAGTATTCTCCAAATACAAGAATCTGCCTATGCATTTCCCTTATAGCGACCTAGTAGGAATTTTGCGGAGAAGCACCTTAGTTGTATAGAGGCGTGATCTCAGGGCTGATTGGGTGGGCAGGAGCCGGGTGGGCAGGAGCCTATCTTCAACGTGTAAGCTCCTGTGAGGAGCCCATTTTTAACATGTATAATCCTCCAAATAATCCCCCGCAATCCCCCGACCTGCTTGCTGGCTAATTGGGTGGGGAGGAGCCACACTAGTTGTAGGAGGCTGCCGGTTTTATAAAATTATTAATTTTAATTTTTTTTAAATTAAATTTTTTAATTTTAATTAATTTTCAATTTATTTATTTTAATATAAATTTTGTTACTGTTTTTTTGAATTACGTAATGTGTGTGGTTTTTCAATAAACACGTGCATGCACGCAGGCCTTTTGTAAAAATAAACTGATGCCAACTAGTGGCTGAAAACTAGCTAGGTAGGTTACTGTAGTATTACGTATTTTAAGTAAACTAGCTATAACTCAGCGATTACTTGCCCAATCAACCCGATCATTATGTCATTTTATAGCTCATTGTTAGGGCTACAAGGTCATATAAAAAACTTAGCCCTACATCCAATTTATGAAAATATGTACCTAGTTTAGCAAACCTAGTGCATACATAAAAACATACCGCACATTTTACGGGCATGAACGATTACTTACCCATTATAGGTCCGATCAACTCAACCAATATGTCACTGTGTAGCCTATTAAGAGTAGTACAAGGAGATATAAAAAACTAAACCCAATTTTTACGCTACCAGTAGTAATGACTGTTTTAGTACAACCACCTCATTTTTTCAAACATGCTCATGTGCTGTGTGGCTAAAAACATACCGCACATTTTACTGGCATGGACGATTATTTAGCCGTTATTCGTCCTAGCTAGTCAAGTAATATGTCATTGTGTAGCCTATTACCAGTACTACAAGTTGGCATAAAAATCTAGGCTAAACTCCTACTTTAACGGCAAGTATACCTAGTTTAGCAAACCTAGTGCAAGTTTTGAGATAAAAACACCGCACGTTTTACGGGCATGGAAGATTTCTCAGCAATTACTCAGTCGATTTACGTAATCAATACGTCATTACGTACCCTATCAGTAGTACTACGCGCTCATATAAAAATCTAAGCTGTAAACCCATGTTAAAGACAGATCGACTCCGATTAGTAAACCCTACACTATTTTTTGTTGTAAAAACATACCGCACATTTTAAGGGCATGGACAATTACTTAGCGATTAATTAATCGATTAATGTAATCAATACGTCATCGTATAG